>ML108161.1:8013-21485 GCA_003697995.1 Taxidea taxus jeffersonii | reverse complement strand
GCTGGACCCAGCCTTGCTTCGGGTTCAGGGCCCCAGGAGAGAGGGCTCGATCCCGGGTTGCTCATGCTCAGACTGACCTGGATGGGCCATGGAGGGGATGGCTCTGGGTTTTAGCCGTGAGTCCCCAATCCATGTCCAGCCTCAGAAACCCTTTAGAAGGCAGTGGCCACTCCTCTGTGCCCGTTGCACAGAACCTGTGTGATCCTTCCAGCTCCCCCAGGGCCGGTCCGAGTGTGGCCTGCCTCGGCGGCTGTTCCCCAGGCTGGTGAGAGCGCCGGAATTTCCTGTGCTCCGGGGCAGCGGCGTGGCAGGGTCCCTGCGGAAGAAGATGGGGGTTGGGGGCCATGGAGAGGCAGGCCCCCATATTCGCCTCTCATAGGAAACTGCTCAGGGCAGGGGCGCTGTCTTCAGGCTCTGTACTGGGCTCCAGATTCTGGGGGTGTTGGATCCTGACGGCCCCTGTTTGCTACAGGAAGTTCGTGGTCACGAAAGGCAACCTCGCTCAGATGTACCATGCCCCTGGAAGGAAGCGGGAATTTAATGCCTTTGTCCTGGACAAAACCTACTTTGGGCCCTACGACGAGACCACGTGCATCGACTGGACAGACGACTCCAGGTGAGACCCAGGGGCGGGGCCTCATGTTGGATGGGGAGCCCTGGTGACTCCTGTCACATCCCAGAGTTCCACCTGGGAATGGTTTCTCTTGAGCGTCCCTGGGGCTGGAGGCCGGTGGGCTCCTGGTGGGCTCCTGGTGGGGAGCTGGGCCAGCACGAGCCTGGCGTCTGTCTCTGGAAAGGAGGGCACAGTGTTGGGACCTTGACAAGGGCACTGGAATCCGCTCTGCCACACGTCAGAGCAGCGGTGTCCGTGGGAGGGTTGGGGGCTTCTCCCAACAGGGGCGCCGGCCCCGTCTTCTTGCAGCTGCTTCCCCACCATCCTGGACGGCTGCTGGCTCAGGGTCTGCGCAGGGACAGGTGGGGGCCGGTGGCTGGTGCCAGTCTGTGGTCAGGCCACCATGGGGGGCGGGGGAGCAGGGGGCAATATAGGCCCAGGCAGCCCTTGTGCTCCTGGCAGACAGGTCTTCGGGGCCGCAGTGGGGCCCCCTGCCGGCCAACCCGCCCCGCACCCCCAGGCTTCAGCGAGGCACCGTCGGTTCCCGGGTTTGGCTGTGTTTGTGCCATGAACGGGGCTCTCTCAGGTGGGGTCATGGGGAGTCAGGGAGGCATGAGGAGCAGGGCGCCTCAGGTGGCAGCCAATGGGCTTGGCGGTCGCTTCTCAGAGCCCCCCTGGGCTGCCATCCCGTGCGGGACAGCTTTGTGAGGAGGGACGGTGATTTGACTCTGAGCAACACGGGGTGGGGGGTGCAGCCGATGCTTGGGGAGATGCGGGCCGGGCAGACCCGGGCTGGTCACCCTGGGCGGCTCCCCCGTGCCGGGTGGCGCTCCACCAGGAGGCCTGAGGATGAGCCGGGTCTCCTCTGTCCAGGTGCTTTGCGGTCGGAAGCAAGGACATGTCCACGTGGGTGTTTGGAGCCGAGCGCTGGGATAACCTCATCTACTACGCGCTGGGGGGACACAAGGACGCGATCGTGGGCTGCTTTTTTGAATCCAACAGTCTAGACGTACGTCCCCGGGGAGCCCGGCGGCATCCCAGGTGGCAGCCATGCACCAGCCTCCCCCCCGTAGATGCAGGCGCCCTCCCGGGTCACCTGGGGGTGTTCAGGGAGCAGCGGCACCTGCTGGCTGTCCCTTGCGCTCACCTCTTCCAGCGCTCGGGGGCAGGCCGTAGGGGCCGGGGGCAGCCGGGACCGGGAGCCTGCCTCGTGGCTGGTGGGCACCAGCGTCGGGACGATCCCACCGCTTCCTTCTACAGCTCTACACCCTCAGCCAGGACGGCGCCCTGTGTGTGTGGCAGTGTGACACCCCCCCTGAGGGCCTGCGGCTGAAAGCCCCCACGGGTTGGAGGGCAGAGTTGCTGCAGGGCGCGGAGGAGGAGGAGGACGAAGAAGAGGGGGAGGAGGAGACCACCGTCCGGGGGAAGGCGGCACCGGCTGCCGAGGAGCAGCAGGGAAAAGTGAAATACTCCCGACTGGCCAAGTAGGTGTGCCCCCCGGGGGTGGTGGGGGCTCACGCCCTCGAGGCTGCCATGTGATGCGGAGGCCTGGAGAGCAGGCCGTGCTTGGGGCCCGGCCGGGAGCCACCTCGTGTCCCAGGGGCAGGAGCAGGGGCAGGGAGGCTCAGCGAGGGACAAGCCTCGGGGAGCGGGAGCGAGAGGCCAGGGTGGCAGGGCCGCAGGTCTTGCGTGGAGCCAGGGCCGGTGGCCTGGGGATCCCCGAGGGCTGGGGCAGGCTGAGGCCAGCGTGGCCGTTTGGCCCTGTCCGCAGCTCCTCGGAACCCCCCGTCTGCTTAGGTACTTTTTCAACAAAGAGGGAGATTTTAACAAGCTGACGGCCGCTGCGTATCACAGGACGACCCACCTCTTGATCACTGGCTTTGCCTCTGGCATCTTCCACCTTCACGAGCTCCCCGAGTTCAACCTCATCCACTCCCTGAGGTGAGCACCCCCCTTGGCACCGTGGGGGTGGGGTCGTGTGTGGTTGTGGGGGGCGGGGTGGGGCGCAGAACGGCAGGGGGCGGTGGGCCGGGGCTGATGGTGCCGCCTGCCCGCCCGCCCCTGCCCCCATGGTGCGCTCTCCTGCTCAGCGTCTCTGACCAGAGGATCGCGTCCATCGCTATCAATGGTTCCGGAGACTGGGTCGCTTTCGGCTGCTCAGGTGTGCCTTGGTGCGAAGTCACGCGGGGACAAGAACAGAACTGCTCTCGGACTGCTGACCTGGTCCCCTCGCCCCCCAGCTGTGGGGCCGCGCCAGCTCCTGGAAAAAGCCCCTTCCACGCCCCGGTGCAAGCAAGCACGCTGGGTGGGCCGGGGGCTCTTGGAGGGAGCTGGGGCGTCCCTCGGAGCGCGTGAGCCTGAGCCCCGTCTTGGTCAGCTGCTGGGCCCGTGGCTGTGGGCCTCTTGGGGTGGGGGGCAGGTGCCTGTGGGACGGTGACTCGGGCCATCAGTCTCTGCTGGGCGCCCTCTCTTGGGTTAGGGGGCTGGGGACAGCAACCTCGGTGGGTCAGACGGTCAGGGTGCCGGCTGCCTGGGTCTGCCTGCAGGCCGCCGTGTCGGGGACAGTCCCCAGCCCCTTCCTCCGTGCACTCTGCAGGCCTGGGTCAGCTGCTGGTGTGGGAGTGGCAGAGTGAGTCCTACGTGCTCAAGCAGCAAGGCCACTTCAACAGCATGGTGGCCCTGGCTTATTCCCCCGATGGGCAGTACCTTGCCACCGGCGGCGATGACGGCAAGGTGGGGCTCGGCCTGGGGTGGGAGGGGTGTGGGGTCTCGTCCTCCTGACCCCGGGGAGGGAGAGCCAGGCCCGACTTTGGAGCTCACCCTGCCACATCCAGCCTCATGAGAAGATGTTCACAGGCTCCCCAGGGCTGAGTGGGGACAGCGGCTGGCCGTTTCTCTGTTAACGGTGTGGCCTCCGGTGTGCGTGCGGCTGATCGGCTGGGGGTCAGTCCGTGGGGGCAGCCGTGTCATGTGGGTGCGTGCTCATTGTGCCTCTTGGGGTGACACGGGCCCCCGCCAGCCCCCAGGCTGCCCTCTTGGCGAGGGGCAGATGCATGCACAGCTGTAGGGGTGTGCCGTGGTTGAGATGACCCGTGCATGCACGTGTGCGTGTGTGTGCACGTGGCCCTGAGCTGTGCCCAGCCCCTCACCCCCCCACCCTCCCCACCGCAGGTTAAGGTGTGGAACACCCTCAGCGGTTTCTGCTTCATCACCTTCACGGAGCACTCAAGCGGGGTCACTGGTGTGACCTTCACGGCCACTGGCTACGTCATTGTGACCTCTTCCATGGACGGGACCGTGCGTGCCTTTGACCTTCACAGGTGACC
This sequence comes from Taxidea taxus jeffersonii, assembly GCA_003697995.1. NCBI lineage: Eukaryota > Metazoa > Chordata > Mammalia > Carnivora > Mustelidae > Taxidea > Taxidea taxus. The sequence goes on along the minus strand of ML108161.1, from coordinate 17,546 downwards.
TGCCCGCTCCGTCCTCTTTCTGGGCGGGCCATGATAGCGCGGCTGAGGGCTCGTGGGCTTGCGGGAAGCACGTAGTGTAGACAAGCTCAGGGTGAGCCCGAACCCTGGGGCCTCAGGGACTCGAGGCGTCGGGGCTCTGGGAGCCGTGCCAGCCGGAGTCCTGTCTTCGGGCAGGTACCGGAACTTCCGCACCTTCACGTCCCCACGGCCCACCCAGTTCTCCTGCGTGGCCGTGGACTGCAGCGGGGAGGTCGTGTCCGCCGGGGCCCAGGACTCCTTCGAGGTTTTCATCTGGTCCATGCAGACAGGCAGGCTCCTGGATGTGAGTGGCTGGTGTTGGGGAGGCAGGGTGGGGGACACAGCACATGGAAGGGTGCCTCTGCGGGCCCCACGGGAGGGGCGGGGTGTCTTCTGGCTGCGGTTCCTCCTATCGTGCACTGAGACCCAGACCATTGTCAGCCCGCCGGTCCTGCAGCCTCGGTACGCGGGCCTGGTACACGGCGCGGCCCCCGGGGCTGTCTTTTCACATGTCCTCTCTGGACACCGTAGGTCCTGTCTGGTCACGAGGGCCCCATCAGCGGTCTGTGCTTTAACCCGGTGAGGTCAGTCCTGGCCAGCGCCTCCTGGGACAGGACGGTGCGCCTGTGGGACATGGCAGACAGCTGGAGGACCACAGAGACGCTGGGCCTGACCTCTGACGGTGGGTGTACGGGGGACACGGGTAAAACGTGTCAGCTGGGGAGGGAGGCCTTGTCTTGGGGCCATTATCTATCCGTCCCAGTGGCACATGTACGTGTAAACTCAGGGCCCCCAGCTGCCCCCCAGCTGATGGGGTTGGCGGCCCTGTTCTGTTCCTCGGTGTCGGGCTCTTCTCTAGGAGAGCGAGCCGGATGCTGGCCCCTGAGTGCCGTCCCTGAGGCGCAGCTGCTATTCTTGACCCCAAGGTGACCGTAGGCGCAGGAGGCCACCTGGGGCCCCGGCATCTGTGTGCGTGGGTGAAGCCGTCCTGCCCCGTGTGCCTCCCGGGTGCGTTGCAGGCCCCTGGGTTCTGCGGCCTCCGCAGTGTCTCTACTTGCCCACCTGGCTCTGGGATGTGCTTGTAGCTGCCGGGGGCCGGCCTGGCTTTCCGCGGGGTCTCTGCCCTGACCCCTGGGCTCCGCTAGCCTGTTTGGAGTCTGTCCTGCGGCTCTGTCCGGAGCCCTTCTGCCGCGACCTCCCTGTGCCTCCGCCCGCCCAGCCTGGCCTCTCGCTTATGCCCTCCCGCCGGGCCGGCCTGGGGCTGGCCTGGACGCCACCTGGTCCCTCTCGCCCCCGGGCTTGTTGGGACCTGAGGCCTCTCTCACAGGGTGGAGCTTCTGTGGGGAGAGCCGGGGGCCCCCACCTGTCGTGTGCAGACTCGGGGTGCTGGTGCCCACCTGGCTCTTCTGGCGTGAGGCTGGGTGCGGCCGCCGGCGGGACCGTGAGCTCTTCCTCTGGCCCTGATGACGCATCTCTCTCCAGCTCTGGCTGTGACTTTTCGCCCTGATGGCGCGGAGCTGGCTGTGGCCACCTTGAACTCCCAGATCACCTTCTGGGACCCTGAGAATGCCGTGCAGACGGGCTCCATCGAGGGCAGGCATGACCTCAAGACGGGCAGAAAGGAGCTAGACAAGATCACTGCCAAGCACTTGGCCAAGGGGAAGTAAGTGCCTCGGCGAGCAGGTGTGGTGGGTCCTGCCCTGAAGTCCAGGGGTCTCTGTGGCCACGGGGCTCTTTCCCCCCCGGGGGACACGGAGCCTGTGTCAGGTCTGTGACTGCTCAGTGTCCACGTCCTCGTGCCCCTTGGGCCTCAGGGTCGGGTGGGACCGGCGGCTGTGAGCGCATCTCTTACGTCTTTTGGGGTGTGTCTTGGGGTGGGATCGCTGGGGGGCCACGCAGCGTCCGGGCTTGGCTTCTGTGAGGGTCTGGAGCGTTTTGCAAAGTGGCTGCACCACCCGCGGCGGCCGGTCTCACTCGCTGCCCGCCCCGTTCCTACGTGGTTTTAGGTGACAGTCCTCTGGGGCTGGGCTGAGGCGTTGTCTGCGCGTGGCTCTGGTTCACGTTGCCCTGAGGCAGGTGTCGTCCGGCGTCCTCTCGTGGGCCGACCCACGTTCGGACGTGGGGGCTGCAGAAGGTCCGTCAGGGGCGTCTGCTCCTCTGGGTTGGGGTCTTCACTGCGACGACGTGAGAGTCCGTGTGATTTTGATAGGCGACGCTTGGTGGATCTGGGCTTGGACATCCCGCTTTCTGCCCGGGGCTCTTTTCACTCTCAGTGGTGTGCTGGCAGCATGAACGTGTTCCGGTTGGTGGAGTCTCACTGTTTTCTGCTGCTGCTTGGGTTCTTTGCTGTCGCACGTGACGCTGTCTCATGTCCCGTGAGCAGTCTGGCCGGCGGGTGCCCGGCTTTCCCCCACACAGGGCTGAGCAGGCATCCCTGCCAGTGGCCGCTGTGCACGTGGTAGGCAAAGTGGCCTCCTTGTCCTGCCCCGGGAGGACTTTCCCAAGAGAGGGTCATGTCTCGAGGTCTCTCCTGGGGTGGTGCTGCCGCAGAGCCCAGCGGGTGACGGTGTCTCGTGAGGCCCAGGTCAGAGCCTCCCCAGGGTGGAGCTCCTCCTGGGGCTTGGGCCGGGGAAAGGCGGGAGCCACACATGGGGGTTCTCTGGGCAGTGACGACACTCGTGTGCCCTTGGCTTCAGGGCCTTCACCACGCTGTGCTACTCCGCGGACGGTCAGAGCGTGCTGGCAGGAGGGATGTCCAAGTTCGTGTGCATCTACCACGTCAGGGAGCAGATCCTCAGGAAGAAGTTTGAGATCTCCTGCAACCTCTCCCTGGACGCCATGGAGGTGAGGGGGAGTGTCAGCTGCCTGGCCAGGCCCCACCCCCACGCGCCCAGGCCGCCATTCCTGGGGGGCATTGGAGGGTCCCGGCCCCACCCGCCTGTGGCAGGCTCAGAGCAGCTTCCGCCTCGCAGGGGCTGAGAACGGGCTTGTCCGTGCCTTGGGATTCTTGTGTCTGTGGCTATTCCCCATGGGGCCATGTCTCCACCATTTGCAGTGCGTGAGCGAGGCAGGGCCTGGGGGCTGGGCTCCTGCCCTCTACCCAGCGAGGGAGACAGCTGAGGTGTTGTTCTTCTAGGAGTTTCTAAACCGAAGGAAAATGACAGAGTTTGGCAACCTGGCGCTGATCGACCAGGACGCTGGGGTGGAGGATGGAGTTGCGGTGCCCCTGCCGGGTGTAAAGAAAGGTGAGCAGAGGGCTCAAGGCCATGTCCCAAGGCCACGGCCACAGCAGGCTGCCCTGCCTAGCACCTACTCCTCCAAGGAGACAGTGGCTTTGCTCTCCTGTTGGGGCCGCAGTGATTGTGTCCAGGAGCTCTTGGCACACACAAGTGGGCCGCGTCCCCCTTGCCTACCTGGGCCCGTGGCTTTGCTCTCCGGCTACTGCCCTGCCTGTGCCTCACACTCGCCCCCACGTGAGCCACAAGGAGGGCTCTGTGGGCTCCGGGGTCAGGGAGCTGGTGCGCCCCTCACAGGGAAGGGGTGGCCCTCAGGCCTTAGTGGACCATTAGAAAGGGACAGCCGGCAGCTAGAAAGTCATCTGCCGGCTGTGGTCGCGCAGCTGCCCTGCCCATGCCAGCCTCCCACCTCCGTGCTGGCCTCCCTGCTGGTGCTGGCCGGGGCCGGCTCATTCCAGCCCTGCCTCTTGCCACTCCCAAGTGCCAGGAAGGCCACACTGCATGTCGGGGTGCAGGGGTGCCCCAGCGACTGACGGAGTGCTGGGGGGAGGACTGCACCATCGATGCGGGGTCTGGAGCAGCCCCTGACCACGTCACGCGTGTTCTCGGGCATCTCTTAAGGAAAACAGGTTCCTCAGTTCCAGTGATGTGGGAAGGCGGCTCCTGCCGTATCCGCACTTTCCGACGGTCACAGTTTGAGCAAAGCGGGTGCTGGACATTGAGTGTGGGGAGACCAGGGGGTCTGCTGGACCCATGAGGACCTGGCCCGAGGTGTTGGTCATCCCAAGGTCGAGCCCCCAACAGAGTGTTGATGAGGAGACAGGCACAAAACATCACCAAGGTGGCCTCCAGGGGGGCTTTTCTCAGGCGACTCGTGCGTCGCCGACTTTCAGAGCACAGGAACATACCGCGCCTTCAGCAGCCGGTTTGAAAAATCAGTTTGCAGAAGAGACTCACATGCCCAGTGCGGATGCGCGCTTCCATGGCGCAGAGCTGCCCTGTGCGGTCGTGTGAGCTGGGCACTGCACAAAGTACCGGGCAGAATGGGTGGCTGGGGACTGGAGCCTTTTGCCAAAACAGACAAGCTGTCTGCTGGCCACGCTGGCTGGATGCTTGGGAGCAGGGGCTCCAAGGGCTCCTCTGTGGAGGCCAGCGGCGCCTGTGAAACAGCCCCTGGGGCCCAGGACACACCTGCTGCATGTGCAGACGGAGCGGGAAGGCCAGGGAGGGCAGCAGAGGGCCCTCCCTTTGTCCCGTGAGCGGTAAGGGAGGTGCTGCCCTGTTTTCCAGGTGACATGAGCTCTCGGCACTTCAAGCCTGAAATCAGGGTGACTTCGCTTTGCTTCTCTCCCACCGGTGAGTCCTGAGCGCGGGTTGTTGGTACCGGGCAGGGTAGGGGTAGTCGCGCCGGGCTTCCAGTGCACGCTGTGGGCTTGTCACCTCTGCTCCCAGGGACAGGGCTGGTCACAGCTTCTGGCCAGCCCTGGGCCCTGCTGTTCTCCAGAGGATAGTGAAGGGGGTGGCCTTAGACCCACCCACTGGGCGTTGAAATGGGGAGGCGGGCACCCACCCCGAGCTCCACTCGTGTGGCAGTCATCTGAGGGGCCGCGGGGTAGGGTCTGTGTCCACAGGGCTTGGGGTCTTCAGGTTTACGTCCCGTGGAGCGGGCAGGACACGAGGGTTGTAGTGGGCTAGTGGGGGGCGAGAGGCGACACTCCTCAGCATGGTGTAGTGCCGCGTGTGGCCATGTACCACTGTGCGTGCCGGGCTGCGGATCATGGCCCAGGGACAGCTCCGGGAGCCCCTCGATCGGGGGCCTGTGGTTTTCTGGCCCGCCATGCTGCTTGTCCCGGCGTCTTCCCCGGGCTCCACGGTGCTGCTGCAGTGTCTCAGCAGAGGCCATACGGCCCAGAGACGGGTGTGCGCCCCCGCAGGGAGCGCGGGCCTGGCACAGACAGGGTACGACGTGCACACGAGCATGTCTGCTCCTGCGAGCACGCGCTGGTGGGGAGGGGGAAGCCTCTGTCGGCGACCATGCCCCCCCACCCCCCACACCTCAGGAGGAGCCGGTGGCTGGGGCGGGAGTGGGAGGATGGCGTCCCCCGGCGCCTTTCTTGCTGTTGGCATTTGGAACCACGGGGACGTACCCAGTACCTGTTCTTTAAAAAAGTGGGGGAAAGTGAAAGTCGGTGCTCAGGAAGGCTCTCGATGGCTTTGTTTCCCAGGGCGCTGCTGGGCAGCCACCACCACCGAGGGGCTCCTCGTCTACTCCCTGGACACGCAGATGCTCTTTGACCCGTTCGAGCTGGACACCAGCGTCACCCCCGCGCGCATCCGGGCGGCCCTGCGCCAGCGGGACTACACCAGGGCCGTCCTCATGGCCTTCCGGCTCAACGAGAGGAAGCTGCTGCAGGAGGCGCTGGAGTCGGTGCCCTGGGATGAGGGTGAGCGCTGGGGCGGGCCCCCAGGAACCGGGAGCGCCCCGTGTCCGGGCTCGGGGCTCTGCAGAGCCGTCCTCACCTTTCCTCCCGACGGGAGCCATGTCTGCCCAGCGAGCCCGGTTTCCTCCTCCTCCTGCAGTCGAAGTTGTCGGCTCCTCGCTTCCGGAGTTGTACGTGGAGAAAGTGCTGGAGTTCTTGGCTTCATCCTTCGAAGTGTCTTGCCACCTGGAGTTCTACCTCATATGGACGCAGAAGTTGCTCCTGGTGCACGGGCAGAAGCTGAAGTCCAGGTCAGAAGTGCTTCCCCGCGGTCAGCTGTGGTCCGGTCCCTTGGCTGGGCTCTGTAGGTCGGGGGGTGGCTGCGTGGTGCTGGGCTGAGGCCGTGCACTGAGGCGGGTCTCCTGTGCAGGGCGGGGAAGGTGCTGCCGGCCGTTCAGTTCCTTCAGAAGAGTATCCAGCGGCACTTGGATGACGTCTCCAGGCTGTACGTGTTGCCATGGGTGGGGGGAGGGGTGCTGGGGGGCCGGTGGGGCGGGGGGGTGGCCCCATCCCCAGCTGGTTCCACACGGGGCTGCCCCACGGTGGGACTCGAGGCGGGCCAGTGTCAGGTGTGGCCAGGAGTGGAAAAGAGCGCTTTCCCAGTGAAACCAGCACCTTCCACCATCAGACCAGTGGAGGAAAGAGTGCTGGGTGGGGTCAGGAGCCTCTGTCCTGTCGCCAGCTGCTTTCTTCTTGGTTCAGGGCCCGGGGCCAGGGGTCCACTCCATCCCCAGCGGCATGTTCCCTGCCCTGGCTGGCGTCCGCCCAGCGCGCACAGGCAGAGGCTTGTTCTGCCCTTGACGGCTTCCTCGGTCTCTTGGAGCCTTGAACCAGCCCTTCCTCCTGGAGGCTTTTCTTCTGAGAGTCTTGGCCGCCCGCTGGGACGCCGTGGGGACGTGAGGGGCCCGCGTCAGTGCGGCCTACTGTTTGTTGGGGCTCTGTGAGTCTGCAGAGCTCCGTCCGACAGACCGGGTTCCTCGTAACGTGGCGTCCCCGTGGGCGCGTCGTTGCTGGGACGCCCACGTGTGGTGGTTTGCGCTGATGTGGGGCGCAGCTCGCTGTTGTGTACTGATCGGGGGGGCTCCGGTTTCGTTGCCAACTGGATCTTGTTTGAGGTTTCCCACAGGCACAGGGGTTTCCTTAGTTCTTTGCCTTGAACTCATCCTTACCAGGTGGTTTCCTTCATGGAACCGTGTGTGATTTTTTTCTTTACTTTGCTCACGTGGGGCAGGAACGGAGTCTGGGGTCCCTCTCTGCTCCCTTGAATGCTTGTGAAGCCGGGCGGCAGCCCCTCCCTCGGGGTCTGGTCAGGCGGGGGAGGCTGTCTCGGTCGCCTGTGGCCAGTTGCTTTGGGGGTCCCGGAGAAGGTGCTGGGGTGCCTGGGGAGCCAGAGTCTCGGTGGGAGAGGAGAGCGGTCGCTTTGCCCGACGGGACTCCCGTGCTCTTTGAACAGCTGTGACTGGAACCGCTATAACATCCAGTACGCCCTGGCGGTGTCCAAGCAGCGCGGCCTGAAACGCCCCTCAGAGCCACCCGGGAGCAACGACGAAGCAGACGCGTCCGATGACGACACTCTGCACCTGCTCGGCACGCGACACGGGGATGGGGATGGGCAGCTGGCGTAGGGCTGGCCACGCTTCCGGCCCTGCTTGTTTCGGTCAAGACCTCCAACAAGATGGAGCCCTGCGGCCTGGGCCCCAGAAGCGAGAGGGGCTGGCGGCACGGAGACGCGGACAGGAGGACGGCCACCTGCTCCCCCGGCCAGCACCGGCTTAGCACACGGGCCCGGGAGCCGTGTGCTGTGAGCCGAGGTGAATGTCGCCTGTCTGTACAGATGAATGGGTCCGTTTTTATAGACTCGAACTTTGTATGACCATTATTTATATTTTTAATACAGTTTTGATGACTCGGAGATGAAAAAATAAGGTTTTCTATGATAAATGTGTGGATGGAACCTGCACTCTGAATGTGTTTGTACCGTTGGGGTCACCTGCCTGTTGGCCTCTCTGTGCTGGGGGAATGGGTGAGTGGGACAGCTGGAGCCCCCACCACGCCCCAGCCCGCACGGCCCCCAACCTGCGTGGCCCCCAGCCCGGGCTGTCGGTCCCTGGAGTGTCTGCGCACTCTGACTTTGGAGAGGGACACATGGGGATCTCTGGGGCTGGGACTGGACGGTGCTCTTGGGGAGCTCAGACCTCCTGTGCCAGCTCTGCAGGGCTGCATGGAGGAGACGAGCTGCGCTTTCCTACCAGGCCCCCTGGCCCTGGCCCTGGGGCTCGGTGGAGACAGCTTCCATTCAGGAGCAGGAAAACAGGGCCCAGCTGGGTGCAGCTTTCTGGACAGTGGGTGGGTACAGCGTCCGCTGGGTCCCAGCCTGGGGCTCCCCAGGCCGCCTGCGCCTGCTCCTGGGGCTCTGTGACCCAGACTGTGCACCCTGCTGCCACTGTGTGCCCACAGCCCCTCCAGCAGCAGTGTCCGGTTCAGCCAGCTCCTCACCGCTGCTCTTGGGTAAGTTTCATGTGTGCACGTTGAGGCCCAGAAAGTTGACAAAAGGAGTTCTCCTGGCCCGCGGAGGAGCCCTCAGCCCTGTCCCTCCTGCGAACGCCAATGGGAAATGTCACAGCTGGCGAGAGGCCACTGCACTTCCCACTCCCCGTTTACTCCAATGGACTTGGTTTCTACAACCCCAGCCCCCTTTTCCTCTATAAAGAGGCTCCTCCGCCCTGGGTTTTCCTGCAGGTTCTTTTTCCCGGGCTACAGCTCTGCTGCTCTCCAGTGAACACGCTTCTGTCGCTAAAACTGAGTTGTAAGGTTAAAGTGCAGCCGAGCCGCCCGGCGGTGCAGAGGGCTGGGAGGTGGGCTCTGCAGGGCCCGGGGCTGCCACGGGGTTGGTGGAGAGGCAGCCTCTTGGCTCCCAGCCGGCCGCGGCAGGACCTTCCTCAGTGGGGCTGCCTAGGGCGCTCCCGCCAGCTGAGGGGAGAGAGCGGTGGGCGGGCTGGGCCCCGGAGCCGGGGGAGGCCAGGACCCCGCGGGAGAGTGCCCGGCTGCAGGGAAGGCAGCGCCAGCGGCTCTCCCCAGCCGCCCCGAAGGGTCAGGGGCAGAGGAGCCGGACGTCCAGCCCTTCTGCTGTCCTGGTGCCGCCGCTTCCCCGCAGGGCTGTGCCGAGGGCCCCCAGGCCAGGGCTGATGCCCGCGGCGGGCACGGCCTTGCGTCCACCTTGTGTCCACCTGCCCGGCACCGCAGCCGCCGCGGGGACCACTTAGCGTCTTGAACAGCTGCCGGACTGCGCAACGCGGCAGGTGAAAGCAGGGCTTCAGAGAACTTGGGCCGCCGTCCCCGCGAACTGACTCCGGGGTAACACCTAGAGGGGTTCAACCGAGGAACCCCCGCCCGCGGGCCACGATCTAGCGCTGGGCGGGGGGCCGCTGGCGCCCGCGGTGGCGGGGAAGGCGACTGCGCAGGCGTGGCCCCGCCTACCGCTTCGCTCGCGGGACAGCAGCCGGGCCGACTGCGCAGGCGCGGAGCACGCTGGTTACGCGCGGGGCTCTGACCGCGTGACCCTGCGACCCGTCGTCCCCGCGCAGTCATGGCGGCGGTCAGGGCCCTGGTGGCGTCCAGGCTACGCGCGGCTTCCGCGTTCGCGCCGCTTTATGTGTCCACCCCACGCGCGGCCCTCCACGGCTCGGCGCCGCGCCCGGGGCCCAGGGTCGCGCTGGTGAGCGGACGCCGGCGGGCGGGGCTGGGGGCGGGGCTACACCGAGGCCGGCCCCTAAGCCCCCCGCCGCACCCCTCCACCCCC
>RCUC01155630.1:0-10884 GCA_003697995.1 Taxidea taxus jeffersonii | reverse complement strand
TTGTTTCATGCCTGTTTTTATCATTTTCTTAGCTAACATAAATGTCATCTGGATGTTTTTATCTCTAATTCATTGATGGATTCTTTGTGTTAAAGGACTTGCATATTGAAAGATGAAAAAATCTGGTTATCAACTAGCGTAATTTGTGTAGCTTCCACAACCTCTGTAACGGTTCCCAGATGAAAAAAATGCACCCAAGGCTTGATGATAAAAATGAGGTTATCTATTAGCCTACAAACTAGCTCTTTTAACATCTAATTAATCTAATTTGGTAAACAAATTAACGTGCTTTTCAGTGTTCCTTATTTCAAAAAGTCAGGCCTAGTTTACTGAGTCCATCATTTAGTACAGACCCCGTTCATTCATTTGTTTGATGAATATTTATCAAGAATTTCTAATATAGCCGCCATGGTTTTCAACATTGGGGCTATGCCAGTAAGCAAGACAGACATCATCACGGATCTTCATGGGGTTTTATTATAATGGGAAGTACCAACAATATACAAATAAATATCTACAAAAAATGTAAGATATCCAGGAGTATTACATGTTATGAAAAGAACAGCAGTTGTGAGAAGTTAAAGGATGGGGCTGCTGATCTAAGTAGATATTTATTGAGCAAAATAAAGTGCTCAATTTGTAATATCAGTAGGGTGACTTATATTTTTTTCTAATCTTCTGAGTGTGATCTGAATCAGCATGTTGGAACAAACACATAGCTAGGGTTTCTTGCAGTTTTATGTATTAATTCAATTTTATTTATTAATTTATTTGTACTCCGCCTCATTCCTGAAAGGATTTATAGCAGAGCTTCTATACGGTTGCACAAATCGTCCTGCCCCTTTGCTATTAAAGAACTAGATCTTTAGGAAAATACAGACACAGTCATTTCCAAAGTATTTCATTTTCTCTCAATCACAAGTTGATTTCCTTGACAATTTAAGTGTGTCAGTAAGTACTCAGAACCAAGATTTTCCAGGAAGATCAAATAAAAAGGCTAAAAAATCAATACAGGCAGCAACTACTCCTTATAATCACAATTCTAATAGAAACTTAACTTTGTCATTTTTTTTCAGTGTGTCAGTCTCCAAGCATCCGAGGATGGATCCCGTCTGTAGCCAGCATCCTCACTCGAAAATGTTCAAATTTTGCACCCCCGTTGACATACAACAAGTGACAACATGACATGAGAAGGTGGAGGCAGAATGAAGGGGGAAATTATTCATAAATCATGCAGTCATCTTTTGCTGATCCTCCTTGGTAGAATGGAGGTGGTTAAAATGGCACAAGACAAAGAATCACCTAAAAATTGCAATGGAGAGCACACAACCAGTCCCCAGCTCCCTAACCAATCCCAGCCCCTCAAAGTTTCCAGCAGCCAGAATTTAGAATGATGATGACAGGCAACCCTCTGCATTGCTATTAAAACTCAATTCATGAATAATTAAGTGTAGTCTACACAAAATGTGAGCAAACAAAGCAAAATCGCTGTTACAGATCCACTACTTGGCACTCAGAGTCCATCTGTTGAAACATTTTATAATAACTTTCCAAAACTCTGGCTTATTTTGACCAAGCCTGATATACAACCAAAGGATATGAGATACACTTTGATTTGTGGCTCGTTTTGTCATTCCCCAAAGAGTAGCCTTTCCATTTTTTAGACGGCTATAGTTTCAGAATTTTTAATAGTTTGAGAAAAATATCATATGGAGATAGCAAAAACAGATTTCTGCTTGTGAAGCCGAGCCTATAGTTCACAAAAGCACAAATATTTATTTAATACATATTTTTAAATTTTTATTCAATAATGTAAAACTTGAAAATATGTATTTTACTTTTCAAATCTACCTAAGGTACTCATTAGCTACTTAGGCCATGACAGTTTATGTTTTCATTTTTCTGTTGATTTTAAGGGAAAAAAAACACCTCTAGCATGTGAAATATATTTTCTATACCTTAGTTTTAGCTCTGCTTTGCATTTATTCTCTTTATATTTTTTTTTAAGAGAGAGAGAGAGAGAGAGAGAGAGAGAGAGAGTGGGGGAGGGGCAGAAGGAGAGGAGAGAGAGAGAGAGAAGCTCAAGGAGGCTCCGCACCCAGCACGGAGCCTGACGCGGGGCTCGATCTCACAACCCTGAGATCATGACTGAGCAGAAATCAAGAGTTGGATGCTCAACTGACTGAGCCACCCAGGTGTCCCTGTTCTATGTTTATCTGATTCACAGAACAATCCTTGTACCAATAACAAAATGAGTGTACCGAGTACACTGTGCAAGATACACGTACATTTAATAAATGTATTAGTGACGTCAGAGAGACTAACTCAAAGGCTGGAGGTATGTGAACACTTTATAAATCATAACGTGATATAAACGCATATTCTTGTTAGTATTGCTATGCATGACATCATATCAATTCATTTCCTTTCATTATATAATACCTTAGGCCACAGCTTTTTAAATGATCACATGGCTTTCTTTTATCAGGCACCTGATTCTCAGAATTGTAAAATGGACACAGGTGTCCTGAGGTCTGACTGGGATTCCGATTCACCCAGGAAGAAAGAAGGTTCCAACCAGCCGGGTGCCTACACTTGCTGAAAGATCTGTCCCAGCTGATTATTTATATGCTACCTTGTCTTCCTGCGGAACCGTGACGCGCCTGCTCATGGTCAAGGTTGGTAGACGAGATTGTGCCACTTGCTTTGTCAAGCACAAATTAATGCAGTCGAACTGTGTAATTAATTCATGCCATTTTGTCAAGCCAAGTCACAAAGAAAGAGCATTAGGAAACCACACCATTACCTCCTTGGATAGCTCTACACTGCGCTCGGTCATTTGCTCTCAGCTGCAATGGATCCAAGCGGTCTCCAGAAAGTGTCCAAGGTGATGGAGTCATGCCGCTGTGGGCACTGTGAGAGTGCAGGGAAGCTGATTTGTGCGTACGTGCTCCTAGAAGTATGGCACCAGTGTAACAGAAAACCTCTGACTACATGAAGATTTGGGGAAGGCCATTATGAGGGTGTTCAGCTTATCAAGGACAGAGCACTGGTTTACTGCATTAGCTTCAGAGGGTGCATGTCGGCCTTTTCCAAAGGACAAACCAGTGAGCAGGATCATTAGACCCCACCCTTGCTTCGGGACCATCTCAGAACACCGGCTGCACCTCTATGATTTTAACAAACAAAACCACGGTCTGGCTTCCGCGACTTGCCACCAAATTCTCAGGTCAAGTGTAAACGCCTATCACAGAGCACTCTCTGGCATGTTGGAGTCCTCATTAAAAAAACCTCCAAAAGTCTTCAACTGTGCAACTGGAAATGTTTCCAAATCCTCTTATCCCCAACATAACAAATCCCATTGTTTATTAAATCTGATGTTTTGTAAATTGGATACAGCCTGGCTTACCGGGAAGGAATATCCTCCAAAACAGTCCAAGAGAGTTCTTATGGAAAGACAAGCAAATCGGGAGAACCCCCTTCCGTGGTAAGAAGACAATTCCAGGACAGGGAGACACAACAGTACCGCGAACCAATTACGGTTCTGTCTGGGTCATGTGCTATCTGTAGCAAAAAGAGGCAAGATGGCAGATGCCCTGGGTTATTTTAATTAATTTAATCATGTGACTAATTGGTCTCTGCTGGGTTTCTGTGGTAACTGCTTCCTAAGTGCTGATGGGCAATTGTGTTAAATGTAGCTTGGAATCCGCAGGCAGGGCGTGTGCCTTTGGAGAGCTCCCGACCAGAGCCTTGCAGCTGTGATCGCTTGGAAGGTGCCCTGCTGGGCCTCTGATTGACTGTGGTGCGCTCCCAGCTGCAGAGTCCTCTGGAAGCCGGCACTGCCTCCCTCTTCTCAAAGCCACTGCTCACCTATCTACGCGGGCGCGAACTCACTGTGCACGCAGGAAAATGATCTCTGATCAAAGAATACCCAGGTTCGGCGAGGGTTTGGGGATTAGAGAAAGGTATCTGTAAGGAAGGGACACTGGAACAGGGAAGAGGAGGGAGGGCAGGTGAAGGCTACTCTTCGGTGAAAAATATGCAGGCCCAGAAGCTATCATGTGTTATTCATAGCTGTCCAAACGATACTAATAAGCCATCCTCTTAAATGCCTTGCGGGGTTTAGCTTTTTTTTTTTTTCCTCATTCTCTTACAATGCCATCTCCTCCTTGTCACCGAGAAGGTGCGTGGGAGAATGGGTGGGTGGATGGCCAGTTTTAGAGCACAGTCTACTTCAGACAGATGGAAGGAAAATGACTTCCAAATTTTCTCATGAAGTGGGATATGTTTGTATTTGCGCAATGCATTCTAGCACCTGTGCAGAGAAAAAAATGTAATCACAGATTTCCCTCAGAAGGGGATTTAAAAAAAAAAAAAGTAAAACCATTAACGGCAGCACAAAGATGCTGCCGTACTTGATCAATCTCTTCCATCTGTGGTCCCAGGCAGACTCTCAGAACAATACTTTCTTCCCACCCCCACCCTGAAGAACAGGTCAGTGCTTGGACTATTCTAGAAACTCAAGAGAAACTGCTTTCTGAGATCCGTTTCTGTGTCTATTGCAATGGCAGCATGAGTGATATTTTCCCCCCAGAGCAGCAGTGGGAGGCAATAGCTGGGTGGCATTTCTTTTCCTTAACAAATGGCACAGTGACCCAAAGAAGCTATTGTGTGTCCTGTGTGTTCCCGGCTTCTGCAAAGGGGCAGCTCCAATGGACTCCAGCCCCGCTTCCCTGCCAACTCCCCACCACCCGCAGAACTGAAGCAACATCTAGGTAAATTAAGCTAAATTGGCTTCATCTAAAAATTTCACATTAGAGATGAACACTAAATGGGCTGACAGTTTAAATTCCTTTAAGAGGTGGCAAGGAGTTCTGTTAAGCATTACAATGCATCTGACAGGACATCCAGGCAGTGAGCATTATTTCATCCAACATCTTGCTAAGACTGGGAGCTTCCCCACATCTGTTATGTCTCTGTCATGCAAATGGAAGAATCTGTCCATAACATCACCAGTTTTGTGGCTTTAATGACATCCATTTTGAGAAGTACCTGTCCGTTCTAAGTATTGGACAAATTACTGAAAAATTGTGTCATTTGATTCTCAAGGTCTATATCCTGGAAGAAGCATCATTTCTGGCACTGAGGCAGAACTGCCCTTTCTCCTAATACTGGAAAGTTGATTAGTGCATGCTTATTCTAAAAACCGGCCCGGGACGCCGAGCAGCACTATTCAGTCCCCGTCTTCTTGTACCGTCTTACGCTGACCGATTTACAGCACGCCTCCCCCGTCCCACACCTCCATTCCACGCTGCACACGTCAGAACACCATCCATGCTGCATGTCTGGCTTAAGAGAAGAACTCTAGTTCAGAACAGATGAGGAGCTGAGTTTTCCCACATCCAATCACTCTTAGTCAGGATTTTAAATCTGAATTCAAGAGGCCAATGAATGAATTTCAGAAAGTCCGTGAACCCATGAAACAATCTGTAAAATTCTGTGCGTCTGTTTATTTCCTAGAGAAAAGGTCCACTCTGAACTTTTCTTCAGGGTATCCAAGGAGGCCGTGATTCAAATAAGAGGTTAAGAAACCCCTGCCCCTGTTCCCCAGTTTTCTCTGCTGGTTTCTGCCCCACTCTCCTTCTACCCTGTCTCTAATCTAGCTTACTGAATTATTGATATGTGAAAGCCTTCGCTATCATTTCTTTGTCAGCCTACTTTAAAACAGATTCAACCATCTATCTATAGATGAACGAGTAAAGAAGATATAGTATACACACACACACACACACACACACACACACAATGGAATATTGTTCAGCCATAACAAAACAAAATCTTGTCATATGTAACAACAAAATGGATGGAGACAGGGTAAAATGCTACATGAAATAAGTCAGAGAAAGGCAAATATCATATGATTTCACTCCTATGGAATTTCAGAAATAAAATAAACTGAGAAAAAAAGAGACAAAAAACCAAACTTTTTTAAATATAGAGAACAAACTGGTGGTTGCCAGAGGGCAGGTGGGTGGAGGGATGGATGAAATAGGTGTAGGGGATTAAGAGTACACTGAATCATAATGAGCACTATAGAATTGTTGAGTTACTCTACTGTACACCAGAAACTAATATAACAATGCACATTAAGGGGTGCCTGGGTGGCTCAGTCGTTAAGGGTCTGCCTTTGGCTCAGGTCATGATCCCAGGGTTCTGGAAGCCCGCATGGGGCTCCCTGCTCAGCAGGAAGCCTGCTTCTCCCTCTCCCACTTCCCCTGTTTGTGTTCCCTCTCTCACTGTCTCTGTCTGTCAAATGAATAAATAAAATCTTTTTTTAAAATGTACATTAAAGCCGGGCGCGGTGGCGCGCGCCTGTAGTCCCAGCTACTCGGGAGGCTGAGGCAGGAGGATCGCTTGAGCCCAGGAGTTCTGGGCTGTAGTGCGCTATGCCGATCGGGTGTCCGCACTAAGTTCGGCACCAATATGGTGACCTCCCGGGAGCGGGGGACCACCAGGTTGCCTAAGGAGGGGTGAACCGGCCCAGGTCGGAAAATGTACATTAAATATACTGAAATTAAAAATAAAATAAAGGGGTGCCTGGGTGGCTCAGTGGGTTAAAGCCTCCGCCTTTGGCTCAGGGCATGATCCCCAGGGTCCTGGGATCGAGCCCCGAATCCAGCTCTCTGCTCAGTGGGGAGCCTGCTTCATCCTCTCTCTCTGCCTGCCTCTCTGCCTACTTGTGATCTCTGTCTGTCAAATAAATAAGTATTTTTAAAAAAAACAAATAAAATAAAAATAAGTAAATTCAACCACTCTTTCTCCTCAATAGCCAACTTGTACCCTCAAACAAGTCCCCTGACATGGTCCAGTCCTTGTAAAGGATAAGCCTCATGCCATGATTAGCAGCTCAGTCCTAATGATACTGGGCATCATCTCATTGACTGTGCCACGGACACCAGACCAAACATGTCAACAATCTATGCACTGCCATTTAACTCATCACCTTTGGCCCGAGGCTGAGAATTATAATGAAAAGCTGTGTGGGAAACTGCTTCTCCTTCTTCACTTCACTGCTCAGGCCTGTCCTCTGTGTCTGCTCTTCTTACCTGGCTCTCTTACCTAAGCTCCTTCACCACCAAGTCACTTCTGCCTTCCTTTCCTTCATTTTCACTTGATGCTCATTTTAAAATTTGAGCATTCCCTTTTACTGTCTGATCAATATTCTCACTGCCCCCAGGTCTCCACCAAGACAAATGCATACTTAAAAGCATATTATAAATGGGCAGCCATTGGCCATTTTAAGAGATAAACAGGACTCCATTAATGGAGTCTACAATTAAAGTTGAGAAAAACTAATAGAAATACCTCAGTTTAACTTGGTGAAATTATAGAGTCAAAATCAAGGAGAATCCAACGGTAAGACCTTGAAGGCCCCCCCATCCTGCCATAATAATTACATGTAATACAAATCTCCCTATTCACCCAGTATTTTCAAGCTGGTTTCTCAGCCCATTAATGAGTCCCAATCAACAACTTTTTAGTAAAATAGAACAGAACAAAACAGAAAATACCAGAGCACAGCACATTAAAAATTTTATAATTGTTGCCATCCAGGTTGCAGCTGTGACATAACTGCATGAAAATCTTCTGTCGACACTTCCTGGCAAAATCTAGAAAATGCCAGCATCAAAGTCACTTAGGTAATAGGAAGCAGGGTAGGAGTGTAGGGGAGTGGGGGAGGGTGGGCGTGTGTATGCATGTGTACTAAATTACAAAGCAAAATGTATTTCTTACTCCAAGTTCTTGGCAAATAAAACTTTGAAAACTAGCATACTAAGCCCTTTTATGAAGCATGTACGTACACTTACTAAATAGTGCTATTCTAATGACAAAGGAATAATGACAGTTTCTTTCTAATGACAGTTTCTTTCTAATGACAGTTTCTAATGGCTCTTCAAGCTACTGCCATTACAATGCTCCTCCTGCCGACTTCAGAGATCTCATGCTGGTCACAGCACTTGATGGTATCTGCCCCTTGATAGCTCTGTGGCCCCAGCAAGTCACCTCCCTTCTCAGGGCCACAGTTTTCTCATCTGTAAAAGGAGAATGTTGGAGAAACTTTCTCACATCACTTTCAGCTCAAACAGTCCAGGAAGCGTGTAGATACGCATTCAGCTCTTGGCATGTCTGTCATGAGCCTTGCCTATATGTTCTCAATTTCTCTGCCTCCTTTAATCTCTTGCACACATTTTCCTAAATACAACCTGAAGACAAAAGGACGTCCAGAATCAATTTTTTGTCATGGGATATGGTTTTCAGCATCCCTAGAAAGTCTGTAATGTTTTGAAATGTTAAAATGGACCTGGCAACTCACTAAGGCTTACACATTTGTTTTTTAGCATGTGACAAGTAGAACTCCCATTCCTGACTCAGGGCCTTTAAGCTGCCTTGCCACCCTTTGCCTTTCTCCTGTCTGTCCCAATTCCGGAATTTGCATTTCAGTCCACATCCTAGCATGTGCTCACTCATGCAGAGGAGCCTGGCCCCTGGGCTGGGGAAGTCACTCTATGGTCCCCAGTTGTCCTCATCCACATCTGTTCCCGCATGCCTCCTACCATATCATTTGCTTACTCGTCTGTCTCTCCTATTCAATTGCGAGAGCCTTAGAGGCAGAAACCTCTCCTTTATTCATCTTTGTATCCCCAGGCACAGAATAAGGCCCAGCATGCTGTGGGGGTTGAATAAATGGGTAAATGAGTAAATGTGTGGAATGACATCTCCGTACAAGCACAGGAAAACACACACTCGGACAGACTTTCCTCTATCACACCTAGCAGAGTTTCTAGTTCATTCGCTGGGTGCATAGGACACACGGCTTTCTACCCAAATACGCATCTCTGTGCTTCTCTCCAGCCTTTTCTTTCCCCAGTTTATTCCAGTGTCTGGGCCCAAGTCAAAAGTGATGGGTGCAACATTCCTGATCTGCCAGGCAGTAGCTCCTGAAAGGGAGCTGGGTGACAGTGTCAGGACCCAAGAGCAAGAGGGAAACAGCCAACTTCCTTCCCGTCTCCCCTGGGAGCCAGCTTGGCATTCCAGGTTGAAGGGGGGGGGGGGGGGGGGGGGGGGGAGTGGGCCATGGGTGCCAGGCTGCCCAGGAGGGAGTGAGGCCTATCTCTCCATGTCTCCTCCCAGGCACAGCTGGTTTAGGGCAACACAGTGATGGCTACCTCTTGCTGGGCCCCTGTATGGCCCTGGAGAATACAGAGGACAGGGGCTAACTGTAATAACTACGTTGATATAGGTTTTATTCCATACATATCCATCCATGTCCCTACATACACAAGGAGTGAGAAATTGAGATCCAAATCGTCATTCCCAACCCCTGACCAAGCGCTGAGCCAAACAGCTAGGCCCCAGGGATGCCGAACATCTTGCTGAATTACAGGGTCATAAAGAATTACATTTAACTGATATTTATTAAGTGCCAAATGGTTGCATCAGCAATGTAAAGGAAGGAGAAAGGGAGTCTGCTGGTTGGGGTTCAGAAGTGCTAATTTAAGCTTCCCTCTTAAGTTTACTTTTGTGCACTTTAATTTTCCCCTCTCATCATATTTAATAGGGCATACCGTGTAAAACATCTAAATTGTTCATCCAACTCTTCCTGAATTTCTAGTTAATTCTGGTTGTCTTGATTTAGGCTTCAATAAATACAGATAATTTCTCTGAGCTCCATCCCTGGTATAGGGCTTGGGAGCATACATCTTCATAATTAATCCTCTGGGGTTTTCTGCTTTTGATTCAGTCTTTAAGTCAAGTTCAGTGCTCTGGGATTTGGGAAGCCACCATTCATTTCACCTTATTAAGCAACTCAGGACATAGGAAAATGAAAAAGATATCCCTGGTACAGGCTTTCTCGGGTGCCAACGGGCCATAAGATGGGGGGATTCTTCATTTCTTTTGCAGTCAGTGTTGACTTGAGCATCAGGTTTGAAGTTCTATGAGGTTTACAGTCGTGGTGTCTGCTGCCTTCGCAGTTGATTCACAAAGTCCTCGTCCTCTGATGTACCCTCCACGGTGCCACTTCAACCAGACACAGGAAGTCATCAAACTAAATCACGGACCTGGGATGTGAGTGTCTACATTCTCTCTCTTGCCTCTACCTGCATCACCCCTTCCCTGGAGCATGCCTCATCGGCCATGCAGCCCGCTACAGGAGGGAAATGTTTTCCCAGCCCAGAAACTCATCAACTTCCACCCTGAAGCATGACATCTGAATTCCTTACCGCAAGAGCAGGAGCAGCTCACAACTGCTGTACACGATCATTAACAACCTGCTTGCATTTCCAGGGCTGCCTCTGTGGATTAATGTATGCACTACATACTAAACCATCTGCCACGGAGTCTGACCCGGTCTTTCTCCATGGTGGCCAACCGCAAAGGTTACCCGTCAGTGTTAAGAGGCAGGGTACACTTTCATTGTATTTATCTTTACCAATTCTTTAGTTTTATTATTGGTTCTTTGGTCCCCGTTAGTGTACCTTTCCAGGCTCTTGCATCCCATCTTTGTATAGCCTGGAGCCTAATGAAAATATAGTTAATCCTCTATGTCAACTCTTTCAAAGTTCAGCATTAGCCTTTTATAAAAATCAGGTTCGGGGCGCCTGGGTGGCTCAGTTGGTTAAGCGACTGCCTTCAGCTCAGGTCATGATCCTGGGGTCCCGGAATCGAGTCCCGCATCAGGCTCCCAGCTCCGCGCGGAGTCTGCTTCTCCCTCTGACCTCCTCACTCATGCTCTCTCTCGCTGTCTCTCTCTCAAATAAATAAAATATTTTTTTTAAAAATCAGGTTCAAGAAGGATGAACTACACATTTCCTGCGATGGTGG
>RCUC01155629.1:0-168382 GCA_003697995.1 Taxidea taxus jeffersonii | reverse complement strand
AGAAGAAAGAGAAATTAAGGAGTCAATCCCATTTACAATTACACCCAAAACCATAAGATACCTAGGAATAAACCTAACGAAAGAGGCAAAGAATCTATACTCAGAGAACTATAAAGTACTCATGAAAGAAATTGAGGAAGACACAAAGACATGGAAAAATGTTCCATGCTCATGGATTGGAAGAATTAATATCGTGAAAATGTCTATGCTACCTAAAGCTATCTACACATTTAATGCAATGCCTATCAAAATTCCATCCAATTTTTTCAAAGAAATGGAACAAATAATCCTAAAATTTATATGGAACCAGAAAAGACCTCGAATAGCCAAAGGAATATTGAAAAAGAAAACCAAAGTTGGTGGCATCACAATTCCCGACTTCAAGCTCTACTACAAAGCTGTCATCATTAAGACAGTATGGTACTGGCACAAAAACAGACACATAGATCAATGGAACAGAATAGAAAGCCCAGAAATAGACCCTCAACTCTATGGTCAACTAATCTTCGACAATGCAGGAAAGAACATCCAATGGAAAAAAGATAGCCTCTTCAACAAATGGTGTTGGGAAAATTGGACAGCCACATGCAGAAAAATGAAATTGGACCATTTCCTTCCACCACACACGAAAATAGACTCAAAATGGATGAAGGACCTCAACGTGAGAAAGGAATCCATCAAAATCCTTGAGGAGAACACAGGCAGCAACCTCTTCGACCTCAGCCGCAGCAACTTCTTCCTAGGAACAATGCCAAAGGCAAGGGAAGCAAGGTAAAAAATGAAATATTGGGACTTCATCAAGATCAAAAGCTTTTGCACAGCAAAGGAAACAGTCAACAAAACCAAAAGACAACTGACAGAGTGGGAAAAGGTATTTGCAAATGACATATCAGATAAAGGGCTAGTATCTAAAATCTACAAAGAGCTTAGCAAACTCAACACCCAAAGAACAAATAATCCAATCAAGAAATGGGCAGAGGACATGAACAGACATTTCTGCAAAGAAGACATCCAGATTGCCAACAGACACATGAAAAAGTGCTCCATATCACTGGGCATCAGGGAAATACAAATCAAAACCACAATGAGATATCACCTCACACCAGTCAGAATGGCTAAAATGAACAAGTCAGGAAATGACAGATGCTGGCGAGGATGTGGAGAAAGGGGAACCCTCCTACACTGTTGGTGGGAATGCAAGCTGGTGCAACCACTCTGGAAAACAGCATGGAGGTTCCTTAAAAAATTGAAAATAGAGGTACCTTATGACCCAGCAATTGCACTACTGGGTATTTATCCTAAAGATACAAACGTAGTGATCCAAAGGGGCACGTGTACCCGAATGTTTATAGCAGCAATGTCCACAATAGCCAAGTTATGGAAAGAACCTAGATGTCCATCAACAGATGAATGGATAAAGAAGAGGTGGTATATATATACGATGGAATACTATGCAGCCATCAAAATAAATGAAATCTTACCATTTGCGACGACATGGATGGAACTAGAGCGTATTATGCTTAGCGAAATAAGTCAACTGGAGAAAGACAACTACCACATGATCTCCCTGATATGAGGAAGTGGAGATGCAACGGGGGTGGGAGTTAAGGTGGTAGGAAAAGTAAAAATGAAAGAAGATGGGATCGGGAGGGAGAAAAACCAAAAGAGACTCTTAATGTCATAAAACAAACTGAGGGGGGTGGGGGGAAGAGGGGTTGGGTGAGGGTGGTGGGGTTACATCATATGTTTAAATAAAGCTTAAATAAAGTAAAAAAAAAAAAAAAAAGAAAGAAATGTCCTTACAGCAGAAAAAAAAAAAAAATCTTTACTTTTGACTCCAAGTCTCTTTGAGGAAATTTCTTAAAACATTATATTGATTTAAATTGCATTCTTTAACACATTAATTCATTATATATATATTTGCAGTCACAAATATTACCAAATGATGTATTCCCCATCATTGGAAGGAGTCAAAATGTTCTAGTCACAGTTCAGGTTCACAAATGAGTATCAAGTTTCACTCTTGTCTCTTCCTAATGTGCTATAGTAAGATGAGCTGAAATGAAGTCATTGGAGAGAGATGTGAAGTCCCCATCTTAAGTTCTGTCGCCTTTTGGTGAGGAACCACAGGAGCTTATCAATCAATACATAGCATTTAGATATGGGATAAAAGATTTGAAGGGAATTTCTATGTTTAGCCTACTGTGTAGACTGATAGACTCCTACCATAGTCATAGTGGACTTGAGCTGGTAATATTAACTCCAGCTATAAGGCCAGTATCCATCTTTTAGAATAGGAAAAGCATATTGGAGCTTTTCTAGAATATCCTGATGGTGTGGCATGCATTAAACCAAATAACAGTTTTGTCTAAAATCATCAATAATGTCAGTTATAAACTAAGAAGTCCCCTCTCGAAGCATTCATCATCTTCTTCTATCTTCAGGATTATTCTAATCATTTATATAACAAGTCTGTCCCATCTTAAATCAACAGACAAAGCCAGTGAAAGGAACCAGTAATTGATTCAAACAGCAAAACCCTTTAACCTCAGTTTTCCCTCTAGTTTTGTAAACATAGCTACTCATTGTCTCTTTGTATAGAGTGAAATAATCTGAAAACAGTGTTCTCCAGTGTAGAATGTTAGGAAAAACTCGGGTGTGGAGTAGCAGGAACTCTGTGCTATCTTGTGATTTTGCTGTAAATCTAAAACCATTCTAAAATAAAAGGTTTTATTAGTTAAATGTCTAGGTCTTGATCTCAGGGTCATGAGTTCAAGCCTCCAGTCAGGCTCCATGCTGGGTGTAGAGCCTACTTTAAATGAATGAAGGAATGAATGAATGAACAAATAAGTAAATAAATATATAAATAAAAAGTTTATTAAAAAAATTTTCTCTTCACCATCTCCATATTCATCAAATCCCACTCCCTACTCAAGCTACTGCAGTGTTTCACTCAGCACTGAACTGAAAGGACTTTACAAAGTTACCAATAATCAACACGTTGATAAATCCAGTGATCTCTGGTAGTACTTATTTCCTTTAACTTCTCAGGCATATTGAACACTTTTGATCACTCTCTCCTTTTTGAAACATTTTCAAAGGAAGAGACTGTTGCTCTTTATCTGAAACAGAGAGCTGAATGTGAATGTGTTGTATGCTAAGTAAGGGAGAACTGTATTTGAAAGGCACAGTCTTTGGGGCGCCTGGGTGGCTCAGTGGGTTAAAGCCTCTGCCTTCGGCTCAGGTCATGATCCCAGCATCCTGGGATCGAGCCCCGCATCAGGCTCTCTGCTCGGCAGGGAGCCTGCGTCCCTTCCTCTCTCTCTGCCTGCCTCTCTGCCTGCTTGTGATCTCTGTCAAATAAATAAATAAAATCTTTAAAAAAAAAAAAAAAAGAAAGGCACAGTCTTCTCTAACAATCTGTAGAGGGGCGCTTGGGTGACTCAGTTAAGAGCCTGTCTTTGGCTCAGGTCATGATCCCAGGTCCTGGGATCAAGCCCCAAATCAGGTTCCCTGTTTAGTAGGGAGTCTGCTTCTGCTTCTTCCTCTGCTCCTCCCCTCCTCTCGTCCTTTCTCTGTCTCTCTTTCTCAAATAAATAAAATAAAACAAAATAATCAGTAGCTTTTGGGAGTTATAGAGTGCAAAGACTGACATACTTTCAGAAGTGGGAGTATTTGGATATAGGTTAAACTTCAGCATTGAAAGATTGGTTATCAGAACCACGCTGTTGCTGATTAACTGACTTAAATGTATGGTTACCAAAGACGGTTGTTGCCATACAAGTCCTCACTAATCAATTGAGATGGATTTAAAACCAGCTCTGCAGGTTATTTTATATTTCTTGGACTGTGGCCAAAGAGCAATCAGCCCTTTCCTTGAATTACTAGAAGTAAATCTACTTTTAAATTTCTCCCTTGGCTTCTGTTCCTCTCCTAACTTTCCTCCCATGTCATTGATTCCCCCATTTCAAGTTTTACTTGCCATACCATTTTCCCTTTTTATTTTTATTTATTTTTTTAAAGATTTTATTTATTTATTTGACAGAACAAGATCACAAGTAGTCAGAGAGGCAGGTGGAGAAAGAGAGAGAGAGAGAGAGAGAGAGGGAGGAGAAAGCAGGCTCCCTGCCGAGCAGAGAGCCCAGATGCGGGGCTCGATCGCAGGACCCCGAGATCATGACCCGAGCGGAAGGCATTGGCTTTAACCTACTGAGCCACCCAGGTGCCCCCCATTTTCCCTTTTTAAATGCTAGAAACAAGTATTAGAATTCCTACTGTCCATACACTTCATGTGCATGCAATTTCATGTGTCCTAAGACCTCTTCTCTCCTCACCAGTCTCTTGATGATTTCAGCTATGTCTTTAAACATAATTTCCTTGCTTTTACCTCCTCAGAGTAGATGTCTAGCTAAAACCTTACCTCTCTACCTCATATTTTTGTATCTTACTGCCTAATTAATGTCTTTACGTGATTGTCCAATGCAATATTTCAAGTTCAACATGGCCCCAATGAATATTTCCCCCTAAAAATTCTCTTCCATTGATAGCCCTGTTCATCTCAGCTAACGGCAATTTAGTTATTTTTTACATTTTATTTTTATTGAGATATAATTGACATAAAAATTATATAAGTTTAAGGTGCATAGCATGCTGATTTGATACATTTATATATTACAGTGTGATTATCACCATAGCATTACCTAACATCTCTCTTGTGTCACATAATTATCATTTCTTTTGTGGTGGGAACACTTAAGATCCAGTCTTTTAGCTACTTTGAAGTTTATGACATACTGTTATTGCTTATAATCATTATGCCATGCATTAGGTCACCAAGACTTATTTATCTACTATTTCCAAGTCTATACCCTCAAACATCAAATTTCCCACTCCTCATTCTCTAGTAAACACCATTCTACTCTCAGTTTTTAACAAGTTCAGCTTTTTTAGATTCACATATAACTGATATCATACAGCATTTGTCTTACTCTGCCTCACTTGGCCTTATGGCCCACCATGTTGTCCTTAATGGCAAGATTTCCTTCTTGTCATGGCTGCATAATATTCCACTGCAGGGTGCGTGCATGTGTGTGTGTGTGTGTGAGAGAGAGAGAGAGAGAGAGAGAAATTGCTTGATGGACTCTTAAATTGTTCCATATCTTGGCTGTTGTGAATAATAGTGCAGTAAACATTCTGACAGGGGTGAGATGATATCTTATTGTGCTTTTGATTTGCATTTCCCTGATGATTAACCATACTGAGCATCTTTTCAGGTACCTGTTGACCATTTGGATGTATTCTTTGGAAAAATGTGTCTTTAGTTCCTCTTCCATTTTAAAAAAAAATATATTATTTATTTATTTGACAGACAGATCACAATAGGCCGAGAGGCAGGCAGAGAGAGAGGGGGAAGCAGGCTCCCCGCTGAGTAGAGAGCCCGATGCGGGGCTCGATCCCAGGACCCTGGGATCATGACCTGAGCCGAAGGCAGAGGCTTAACCCACTGAGCCACCCAGGCGTCCCTCCTCTTCCATTTTTAAATCAGATTTTATTGTTATGTTGTTTTTGAATTGTGTGAGTTCTTCACATATTTTGAACCCTCAATAAGGAAAGGACAGTTTCAACAAATCATATTGGGAAAACAGGATAACCACACACAGAAAAATGAAATTGGACCCTTGTCTTATACCACTCATAAAAAGTAACACAAAATGGATTAAAGAATTAAGACCTGATAACATACAGGGAAGAGGCTACTTGACATTGGTCTGGGCAATGATTTTTAATTGGATATGACATCAAAAGCTCAAACAATAAAAACAAAAATCGGTAAGTAGAACTATATCAAAATTAAAAGCTTCTACACAGAAAAAGACAACTTTTTTTAAAAAAAGGCAATATGGAATGGGAAAAATAAAAGCAAAACGTGTGTTAGATAAGAGGTTAATATATAAAATTTATAAAGAATTCATATAATGCCATAACAACAACAACAACAACAAAAAAAGGCAACCTAATTTTAAAGTGGATGGAGGACCTAACTGGATATTTTTCCAAAGAAGACATCCAAATACCCAATAGGTACATAAAGTGCTCAGTCATAGGAAAATTTAGTCCTATGCTATGTTGCCTTGTGAGGGTGGAGTGGTGCTGGAAAAGTTTCTCCTACCCCTGTGACCAACTAAACTTGTATTTTGAAGGATTTTGTTTGTTTGTTTGTTTGTTTGATTATTTGTTTTACTGCTCCAGTGGTATGCTGAAATCTTTTTGGGAGAAAGCGGTTATGTCTGTAAATTTTCTCTTGCCCGTGGTAATTTGCCCAGGTGACACATTCTGGTTTTTTTCCTACGAAAAAGGAACTACTACTACTAATACTATGAGAGGGGTTGTGGCATGCTTGCAAGTTCTGCTGATTCTGCAGCCTTTATGGAGGTCTCTCTGTTTACTACTGGATGCACAGATGGGTGAGACTCCTTCCAGGTCCCTTGGCATCTGGTGCTAGACCCCACAACACCCACAAAGGTGCTTTTGTTCATGGGTGGATATCTAATTCATTGTTAGAAAATAGAGACAAAAAGGAGGAACATCTTACACCACCGTACTCATGCCCATGTCATTACTCCTTCTAGCACCCATCTGTTTAGTTTGAATAATCTTTGACTTTTCTCCTTTCACACCACACTATTCAGTCTGTCAACAAATCCAGTTGAGTGTAACTTCAGAATAAATCTGTAAAGTGATCACATCTTGCATTTTCTATGGCTAATGTCTTGGTCCAAAGCACTACGATTACTTGGAAGATCACTGCAGTAGCTTCTAAACTCATTGTCCTACTTGATTTCTTGATCTTCTCACCTACTATTAAGTTGAGCAAACATCCTGGTTTTCTTGGAACTTACCTGGGTTTAGCACTGACATTCATATGTCTCAGGACACCCCTCAGTCCCAAAAAGCTGGAACAGGTGGTCCCTCTATCATTTACTCTCCAAACAATGTCCAGAGTTGTCTTTTAAAAATACAAATCAGGAGCGCCTGGGTGGCTCAGTCATTAAGTGTCTGCCTTCAGCTCAGGTTGTGATTCTAGGGTCCTGGGATCAAGCCCCTCGTCAGGGTCCCTGCTTCTCTCTCTCCCAGTCCCCCTGCTTGTGTTCCCTCTCTCACTGTGTCTTTGTCAAAGAAATAAATAAAATCTTTAAAATAAATAAAAATAAAAATCAGATCAATCTGCTGTTCAAATCCTTCAGTGACTCCCTACTTCACTCAGAATAAATGCCAATATCCTTACAATGGCCTACAAGATGATATATATTATATTCCACTGCTTTCTCTTTTCTTCTGACTTTGCTACAACTCCTCATTTTTTGGAACAGCCAAAGTGACTTTTATGTTCCTTGAACCTTTCTCTCTTAGGATCTTGGTGTTGCTTGCTCCCTCTGGAATACTCACCTTCTACATATGTATGTAGCTCATACCCCCATTTATTTTAAGTCTTTGCTCAAATGCTATCTTCTCAATGATCTCCACCGTGACCATTTAACTTAATGTTGCAATGCCCACTCTCAGAGCTCTGAAGCTTAGTTTCTATGCATTTTTTTCTCCATTGTATTTACTGCCTTTAACATATTATATGATACACTTACCAATTATGTACATGTCTGTTAACAATGGAATATAATCGAATGAGGATGGGAATTTTTGTCAGTTTTGTTTATTGATGTATTGTCAGTGCTCAGAATAGTTCCTGGCATATGATGGATCCTCAATACATTTGTTAAATGAACAAATTAATGGCTCTGCCATCTACACATGGAGTGTTCTCTCTCTTTCTTTCCTCCTACCTAGACCTCCCTTAATAGTTCAGACCTCTATATATTTCTGCCTTCTTAACTATATCACCAGAATGTCCTATGGGAATTTCAGACTCAACTTATTCAGAGTGTAATTCATTATCTTCCTACTAAAACCACACCTCTTCCAATATGTTCTTTTCTAGTGAATGACCATATTTTATATGGTCAAACAAACAAAGAACTTGAGACTTATCTACGACATCCCTTTCTCCATGATCTACCATATCTAAATTCCTATCACTTCTGAATAAGTGGGATCTCTTCATTTTATTCCATCTACACTATCAATATCCCTGCTCACACTTCTATCATTTCTCAGCTGGCAGATGTTTTTAGCTGATTCTGAAAAATCTTCTCCCCTCTCTTTTATCCATTCTTCCCACTGCAGCCAAGCTGAAACACAAAAATGGAATTCTGTCACCTTGTGAATACATACATACCACCATCACTATGCTCAAACATTTAAGTATTTTTTATTGCCTTTAGAATAGAATAAATACCAAATCACCAATATGGCCTCCAAGACCAGGTATGGTCTGGCCTTTGCATATGTCACCAACTTTATCTAGTGCAAGCTTCCCCCAGCTCTCCTAATTCTAGCCATAAAAGTTAGCTGGAGTTCCTTAGAAGCTTTATGCCCTTTCAGCCTTGAGGCGTTCATATATGTCTGCCTTCTGCCTGAAATGTTCTCCTTTTCTGCTTTTTCCTGATTTACTGCCTGCTTTAGAGCTCTGCTCAAACACTGATCTTTCTAGATAATGTTTTGGGACTCTCCAAATCTGGCCAGCATCATGATTAGGCTCTCATGAAATCATGCATTTCTTTCTACAGTCCTTTTAAAAAGTAATTTAAATAATTAGGTGATTGTTTTTTAAATGTCTGTCTCCCTGATAAAATATCAGTTATATGAGGGAAGTGACTATTTTTTTTTCACACCTGTTTTTCTCAAGCATTTAAACAGTTCTCCTGGTCCATTTGGGTTGTTACAACAAAGCAGCACAGACTGAGTAACTTATAAACAACAGAAATTTATTTCTTACAGTTCCTAAGGCCAGAAGTTCAAGATCATGTTCCAGAATGGTTGTTTTCTGGTGCAGGCCCTTTCCAAGGCACTTTCCAGGTTGCACACTACTAACTTTCAGCTGTATCCTCACATGACAGAAGTGGCTAGTGGGTTCTCTGGATTCTCTTTTAGAAGAGCACTACTCCCATTTATGAGGGCTCCATCCTCATTATGTAAGTATCTCCCAACCTCCCACCTGTAAGCCCCATCACACTGGGAATTAGGATTTCAGTATATGAATTTTGAAAGAATACAATATTGAGTCCATAGCACAGTTATTTGCACATTTTTGGCATTTGCCAATATTTATGAATGAATAGATGAATAGATGGATGGGTAGATGGATGGATGGATGAATGGGTGAGTGAAGATTAAATTCTAGTTGACACCTCTCTGATTTTGTCCTTCCTCTCTCTTCTTTCTCCTTATGGCATATTGATGAAAATCTTCTGAACTACATGATAGTCACATTTTGAACATCACATCTATGGCAGCCTTTTTCAGTAGTGATAAAGAATTATTTTCCTCCCCTTAGCAAGTATAGCTGCAAGTTAATCAGTAATTAATTTTGTAATGTTCGTATGTTTTGTAAAATAACAAGCCTATGCATGCTTTCATCTCTTAGTGTAGTATGCAGATATGTAGCTAGGATATCAGGAAACTAAAAGTCTTGGGAGAGCCTCTTACCTGAGAGGCTTTAGGTGAGGGAAAGTGTATAAGGTGAAATTAGGGTGATTATAGAGTGTTTTCATGGAAGACACTGATCGGAGTAGTTACCAGAATTGCAAGTATAGATAAAAGCAAATATTAGTAAGGCGAATTACACAACAGAAAATTTCTGCTAAGGGAGGAAACACTAGCCAAAATGATTAAATTCTGGATAGAGCCTTGCAGATAATCCTATAAAAACATCACTCACCTGTATACTTGTTTTACCAGCCATATTAAAATAAGTGACTTATCTATGATTATTTCCACCCCCCAATTTGTATTCTTAACAGAAACATACAAATTTGATTGTATGAAATTTTTGGAAAGATTGTGGAAATATATATTAGAAAACAAATTGTACTATCTTCTGAAATGTAGGATGATAGGATTAAGATGAGCTCTTCTAACAAAGAATTAAAATAATAATGGCTTAATCAGTGCAACAGTTTTTCAGAAAGGTGATAACACGTGTATAAGTGGTTCACAACTAGATTAGATCTTTTACAGTATTGGGACCAGATCTAGCCTCTGCCCTTCAATCTCCTGCTCTAATCCAGTACTATTTACAAACCATATTATAATCTTTGGAAAGGGCACAAGGGGTAGGAGAGAGCATGCCCTAGAAAGGGCACATATCAGGTCTGATCTCATTGGTCAGAACTTACTGCTAACCATAGCTGACACTAAGGGAGGTTGAGAAATAAAATTATCATGAAGGCCATGTGTCTGTTTAAAATTGGAGCTACTATTACTGTTAGAGACAAAGAAAAGCATATTTTAAGAGAAAACTAACGATCTCTAGTATAGTAAATAAATCTAGTCTCATTCACTTATTGCAAACTTCACACTCAACTTGTTTTCTGGGGTTGGTTTCCAGGGAAAATATTTTTTGGAATACCTTCTGCTTTTGGCAAACAGGCCAATGTTAAGTAAAAATGATGGCAACTAAGGTCAACATGAGAATGAGTGGAAATTCTTACATGGAAAATTATTATAAGCTAGAAATGACTAACAGAAGTCAACTGAGTTATTAAGTTTTTCTTGATGCAAACAAAATTTTGTGACTACGGACTACCTGTGATGGAGACTCCATATCTTTTTTGTTGTCTCTATACATTCTGAGTAGCTTGTGTTTTTCCTAGTTAATTTTTGCTCTGATCTGTAGTATCCACTAAATTGGGGAGAAAACCATCTTCTTTCCCACTTGTGGCACCTCATATACACATTGCTGAAGCCTAGATGTGGAATAGTCAATATTTGATTTCTCCCAAAGACATCACTCACACAAAACATAATGTATATAGCAGAAATTACTTAGGATTTTTTGTAATGTTGGTCATGTTTTATGTCCACATAGAAGACAACAAAATATTATTAGTTTGGTTGTTTCTTAAAGTGTCTCTTTAAGGTTTCTGCCGACTTAGTCTTGAGCCACCCCTCTCCCTTCTCTTTTCTGTTCTCTATCCCTCCTTGAAGTTCTTGTTGATTTCCTACTTAAAACAACTTGGCTTTCTTCTACTTTTTAAATTTTTTTTCTTAGTTCTGTTCATGTGAAAATATTCTTTCAAGCATAGATGGTTCTTAACTAATTTTTGATATCAGTTACCAAATATTGGTATGATAATTGTCTTGCTATTTGTGTTCCAATTACATGCATTTCCTGAATCTGAACTATCCAATAGAAATATGTGAACCTCTTATTTACTTTAACATCTTCTAATATCACATTAACAAGCTAAATACAAATATGTATAATTAATAGTGTATTTTATTTAAATAAATCTAAAATTATATATACAATTAAAATTAAGATAAAATCAGTATAAAATTATTGGGAAATTTAATTATTTTCTTTTTGTGCTAAGCTTTTAAAATTTGATGTTTATTTTAAACCTCTAGCAGCACATCTCAATTCACATGCTAAATTTTCAATGGATATGCATAATTTCTTTTTTTTTTTAAAGATTTTATTTATTCATTTGACAGATAGAGATCACAAGTAGGTAGAGAGGCAGGCAGAGAGAGAGGAGGAAGCAGAGAGCCTGATGTGGCGCTCCATCCCAGGATGGGTTCATGACCCAAGCCAAAGGCAGAGGCTTTAACCCACTGAGCCACCCAGGTGCCCTGGATATGCATAATTTCTATTTAGATTTCATAACATCTGTAGGGGAAAGCTCAGATTTACATACTCAAGCGTTTGCCAATATAAATAAAAGTTTTCCAATAATTGAAGAGCAAAAATAATTTTCCTTTAATATTCACATATACATAGATAAAATTTTTCATCTTATATAGGAAAATTGATTTTACTTTGAAGCAAAAACATTTCAGTTTTAAAATTGTATCTGTCCAAGTTAAATAAATTCACAACTTTTGCATCAATTTATAGTTATTAACATTGAATTCAAGGAAGTACTCCATTACTTAAAGGACAGTTCTAATCTGACAATATAAACAAGGTCTTTTAAATTTTTTCTTGTAATTTAGCAACTAACTTTCATAGCAAACCAATTTTTCATATTGATTCATGTTAGAAATATTTGTAAAATCATTATAATTGATTTATATTTTAAAAACTCATAATTTCAAAATTAATTCTAGTACCTCTCCCATCAGTTCACAAAGTCTTCTTTTCTTTGAAGCTTTAAATTTAGTTTGTTCATATGCAGTGAAAAAAATCCCAATTCATATGGCCATATTTGTCTTGATTCTTGAATATTTAGCAAGGATTTCTCTTGTTTCCAGAAAATTCTGAATTTGAGTTTACAATGCAGTAAATCTTTTTAAAAAAACTCTTCCATGCCTTAGTGAATGAGTACTGACAAAGCACTAAACAGTATTAAATATATTGTTTTGTGTTTCATTCAAAAGTTCTAAAAATTGGCTATGATTCATGTGTTCATGATACTTTTGATCATCTACTTCAAAAGCCAAAGCATAAATGTTTTTAACATTTCTCATAAAGTGGGTTAAAGCAATAAGAGAACTATCAGTCTCTTGTTTTAAAGTCTCAATAAATCAGAATGCCTGGATGGCTCAGTCAGCTAAGCATCTGCCTTTGGCTCAGGTCATGATCCTGGGGTCCTGGGATGGGCCCCTGCATCAAACTCCCGTCAGACTCCCTGGTTAGTGGGGAGTCTGCTTCTCCCTCTCTCTTTAATACCCACCCCCTGCTCTCTCTCTCAAATAAATAAATAACATATTTTAAAACAATCTCAATAAATCTATAGTTTTGACCTAATATAGAGCACTGTTTTGTATTTTTATCTTTCATATCTAGCTGACATCCTTCTTTGAGGGATGCAAAATATTCAAAGGTATATATGGCCTGAGACTGATATTTTAGATTGACAACATTGTCTCATAAATTTGAAAGTCCACTGAGCCCAAATATTTAATTAGATAGTGTGTTTTGTTTTATATGACTCATCTAAAGAAAAGAAAAAAGGTATTGCAGTTTTTCAA
Source organism: Taxidea taxus jeffersonii (assembly GCA_003697995.1). NCBI lineage: Eukaryota > Metazoa > Chordata > Mammalia > Carnivora > Mustelidae > Taxidea > Taxidea taxus. The sequence goes on along the minus strand of RCUC01155629.1, from coordinate 155,293 downwards.
ATTTTGAATCAAATGATCCTTGATATTCTTGGAAAGGTGTACCATGGGCAGTTGTTTAGTACCTTCACTGAAGATCTGTCAAGTTTTAAAAATCAAAATCTTTTCCTCATGATTCACTAACTAAACTTTCATAGCTGAAATAATAATTTATTTTACCATCTCTTGATCTTAAAATGGCTTTTTGGGTATGTGTTCAAGAATCCAAGTTGTTTTATAGCTGACCAATAGTAATCTTAGATCTGTTAAAAATAATTTATAATTTTTGGCATTTAATTTTTATTGTATTATTATTATTATTTAATTTTTTTTTTCTTTAGAGAGGGAGAGAGGAGGGGGAGGGGAGAGAGAGAAGGAAAGAGAGAATCCTAAGCAGGCTCCATGCCCAGGCTCCATGTAGTCCAATGCAGGGCTTGATATCCCAACCCTGAGATCATGACCTGAGCTGAAAGCAAGAGTTGGATGCTTGACAGACTTAGTTACCCAGCCACTCTAATTTTTATTTTATTTTATTTTGTTTTTTTAAGATTTTTAATTATTTATTTGACTGACAGAGATCACAAGTAGGCAGAGAGGCAGGCAGAGGGAGATGAGGAAGCAAGCTTCCCACTGAGCAGAGAGCCCGATGTGGGGCTCAATCCCAGGACCCCAGGATCATGACTTGAGCCGAAAGCAGAGGTTTAACCCACTGAGCCACCTAGGTGCTCCTCTAATTTTTATGTTAAATGCCTGGTTTCTTCAATTCTTTTTTGGGTATTGAGATAAAATTTTTATCAAATTTATTATGTCCACCGAACATTTTCTCTTTATTATCCCAAAAATTGTTTTTGCAAATGAAGCAACTTTTTCATTTTGCTCTTCTGCAGCTAATTTTAATGGCCATATGTATTTTTTAATTAAAAATAATTTGTTATAATTAATAAATATTTCAGCTTCTCAATTACATTTATATAGGTACCATTGCAACTCTTGCTGTTTTCATAAAATATTCAAATTCAAATAAACACATTGCAATGTTACGTAAAAAAAAATTCAAGTTGAAGCAATCCATAGACACCAACTGAATTGATGATAGACATGTATAATAATAGAATTAATGAATGGTTCCAACATAAACGTTATAACAATAGTATTTTACATGATCTAACAGTTAAAATGAAATGTAGCTGTACCAAAATAATAAACTTGTGTAACACAAAAATATCTATGCCACTTAAGTTTTTAAATGTAAATAAAGTAAAAGTAAATTAAAAGTTACATTCCTTAGACTCATTAGCCACATTCAAATATTCAATAGCCACATGTGGCTAGTGGCTACTATAGTGAATAGGACAGTTATAGGGGCTACAGTGACATCTCTTAATGTTTAACTCTCAGTGATATCTTACATTTCATAATTGCAATAAGTTTTAAAAGAACATGTTTCTCTGGATTGTCTGCTTTGTCATAAATTCTGCCTTTTTTTTTTTTTTTAAGATTTTATTTATTTATTTGACAGACAAAGATCACAAGTAGGCAGAGAGGCAGGCAGAGAGAGGAAGAGAAGCAGGATCCCCGCTGAGCAGAGAGCCTGATGTGGGGCTCGATTCCAGGGTCCTGGGATCATGACCTGAGCCGATGGCAGAGGCTTAATCCACTGAGCCACCCAGGCGCCCCTAAATTCCGTCTTTTATGTATTTTTCCTACCTAGTATATTGCCAGTTCTTGGTAAACATTATGTGAATAAATAAGCAAAACTAGACTTTACTGTTTTATATTCCTTCCAGTGACAGACTTTTACAATATATTTAGAGCAACCTATAAATCTGGTCAAATCTAGAGACTAGGTCAACTGTTAGCTTCTCTGCGGCCATCAGCTTTGGTTTCAATTCTCTTCAGACATCTTGGTCATCATTACTCATTTGAATGCTTTCCAGCCACCAAAATGTTGCTGCTATCATTCTCCCATATTCTCCCAGTCTCAGTGGGCTAGTGCTTTTACAATGTCATTTCATGAAGGCGTAGAAATAAATGCTTGTATCCAATTACCACATTTTCATTTTCCCTTTTAGCTCAATATAATCTGTATTTTGGCCTCTTTATTATAGATGTTCTCTAAAGATACCAATGACCTGCATATTAGCAAATCTCACTGACTATTTTCAGTTCTACAATATTTCATGACTTTTATCTCTTCATTTTCTAAAGACCAGTTTTTTCTGGTTCTTCTTTTATTTCTGTATTCATACTTCTTCATTCTTCTTTATGCTTTCCTCTTTGCTCTTAAAAGGCCTCAAATTTCTTATCTGTCCTTTTTATATTTTTATATAGACCTTAATTTTTCACTAAACTTAAGACCATTCAAATTTAAACTCATTATTTTCTCACAGAAATACATTTCTTCCCTTATGTAAATTCTATACAAGCAAGAAATATGTTTTTCTTGTGGTGCATAATTTCATTTCCAATCCTAGCAGGTGCCAGCAATGTAGTAAACATATAATAAATGTCGTAGAATGGCTTAATGAATGAAAACTCATTTTAAATTTTGTTTTCTTGCATCTCTAACTAGATTTATCTTCCATTTCCTCCTTTGGCTTTTTTTCTCTGTCACCAGTTAAATGTTCTCCAGGTTCATCCTGGGCCTTCTCTGCATTTCACTCCAAACCCTCTCTGTTTTCTTTTAGCATGACTGTAACTATTCCATTTATAATTGTGACTACTATGTTTGGATTTCTAGTTCCAAATTTTATATAAAGCTCCAGACGCACATTTTCAGTTGCTTACTGTGCACCATAAGAGTTTCATTCTGGCCTCTAAAATTTAACTCTTACCTTTTCCAAAAATTTCTTCACCATCCATCACAATCTGGTCTTCATCTTTTGCTTCCTATCCTGGATTATGGAATCACTATCCACCAAACTGTCCATGATGCACTCTCCTTCCATTTCCCTATATCATGGAATTAGTCACTATATCCTGTGTTGTCCAGTTCATAGAATTTCAAATACAGTTGCCTTTGTAGGTCATGTGCTACTATCTGATCAATAGTCCCCCCCATTTCTTCATTGCAAGACTGTCCCATCTGATCTTCCTGTCATCATTCCTTCCCATTTTAGTCCATCTCCCATATTCTCTTATTATCTAGATGATTAGCTTTCTAAAATTCAAACTTGGCTATATATCTCTCTTGAACAAAACCTTTTTATTTTTGTCTCCTATTATCCAAACACAGAAGAACTTCACAACCTATTTTTCTAGACTTAGCTCACAACTCCTTTCCTCCACCTTTAACTTCTATAATGAGCCACGGCAGGCTCTCTATTAATAAACCTAGTGGAATTATTTTATCTATTTCTGAAACTTCTATCTCCTTTAATGCCTTTTTACATATTTTTAGAGAAATACATATATTTCCCTCTGCCTGGAATGGCTTTCTGCCTCATCTTTGCCTGAGGAATCATTCAGTACTCCCTGCACATGGATATTCACAGCCTATCTATAGGTTCTCACATAAAAACACAGGTATCAATCTATCATTATTTGAGAAAGTTATTCTCTTGCAAAGCTTCACCTTCCAGAGGGGAGATGTGTGAAAGTAAGGGGATAGTGCTAAACCATACATAATCAAATAAATCAATCCTGCTAATTAGTATCATCTCAGGTGTGGAGTCTGACAAGTCTCACACCTAGCTTAGGAGCAACTCACATTCTATTTCTGCTCTAAGGCTTTCTTACAAGCAGTCAGCCACTTCCTTTGTTCCCTTTGTATTTGGCCCATAGTCCCATTAAAGCACATATTAGATAGTTTTCTAGTCATTGGTTGACATGTCTACTGAAATGTGATTTTCTTATGGACAAATCCAATTTATCTTTATATCCCTGGATATATAGTTTACTCTAAATTCATTTCTTTTGAATGAATAAATTTAAAAGAACAAAGGAGTGAGGGGGAGGTTGAAGACCTGTGAGTGAAAAAAACTGTTCTTGATAGCTCTCTAGTTTCTTGGTTATATATTTCTAGAGGTTAGACTATATCTGCCATGGTAATAATTTTTAATAAAGCGCTCCTTTCAAAGGAAGTCTCTAAAACAGCAGCATTTCTTATGTTTGCAGGTTGAGATTTTGGTTTATATGGATCAGAACTTTTGTTCAGGAGCCTTTAAGTAGCCTCATGTATGGAGATTAGCTTTTCATGGACCCTTTTGTGGCATGAGCAAAGGCACAACTCCTGTGATCCCTCCAGAATTGCTTAATGAGAAGGAGAAGGAGGACTTTGCCCAAGAATTTCAGGGTCTACTTGGAAGTAAATGAACAATGCTTTTCCCCTTTTTCATTTAATATAAGAGAGTATTTTTATTTAAAATTCTTGCCATGGAAAGTACTGTGAAAATAATATTTTAATCATCAGAGCATTTATTAAAAGGTATGATACTGGCCCAAGGGCTAGTCTCTATACTTTAAACAGATAATCCAAGAATTTGAGAGCTATCAAGACGAACTTTTTGTCTTTGTTTCTTAATTTCAGTGTTAGGGGGATTTACTTTAGTGAAGTACAACACTCAACCAAGATGGATGGCAGGCATGTTTCCTAGAAATGCGTCATTTTAGGGAGGCAAGAAATCTAAACTGGAGTAACCTGAGTTATTAAGGGCAGATGTAAGTTTAACTGTGGCTACTTCTGGCACTTGCTCTAAATCCAAAAACTTGGCAAGAAATTTGCTTTGGGGAATACTAGCTGTACATGTGATTACAAACTCTAACAGCTATAAGTTGGGACCCACAATTGGCACCACATTAAGAATTATGGTAGGCATATGGGCCTGGTATTACCTTGTGGACAAATTTCCAAAGGACTGTGCAGAATTCTGCTCCAAGAATAATAGCAGTAGTGCTCAAGCCAGTCTCCAGGTCCTTCTACTCTTGCTGTCAGAAGAAAATTGACTTACCTTTGGACTGGGTAAATTTACCCTGGGATTCCTGGATAACTAAAGGGCAGGGAAAATGAATCTTGATGGGGGCTGGTGAGCTCCCTAAGAAGTCAAGAAGAATTTGAATGATTAATTAAAGAACAGAGATGGCATATTTGCTCTCTGCAGTTGTGGTGAGGCTCATACTAGTTAAATAGAGTATTGTGTAGAACTATTTTCGATACTGTAGAAATCCAATTGTATGACATCTTTTGGTAAAATCATCCAGTTATGAGTGCTTCATTAGTGAAAAATACTATACACATGAAAGAAGCTTTATAATAGATTATTGTTATGAATTTAGAAGTTACATAAGAATATTTGTGAAAATATAGTAGCAGTTACTCTCAGGGAAATTATTCTAAACCAGATAAATGAAGTAAACTTACTGACATCGTTTCTCTGATCTTGTACAAGGGAACTGTCTTAGATATACCTCTATCATAAACCATTTATCCAAGGCTTTGAGGCAGATGTGCTTAAGTCTGAAATGTAAATAACACATATTCAGAGGCAAAGCATATTCTAACTAGGAGAAAAAAGGCAAGACTTTTGTTGTCTTTCATGACCCATTTAATCCTATTGCTTTACATTCATTATGAATGTTTCTGAATGGTGCCAAAATAGACAGGTGAAAAGTGGAAGATTAAATCATGTTCAGCCAACCACTTGTTTGTCTACACTGTGCCAAAAGTAAAATGCCATTTAATTTTTTTTTCAGCTAGTTGCCTGATTTTTTTCTATTCTCACTCTTATTTTTTTCTTCCTTCTTTGCTTTGAATTTAGTTTGCTCTTCTTTTTCCAGTTTCTTAAGGAATTAGATTATTTGTTTGAAGTCTTGTTTCTTTTCTAATGAAGATGTTTAAAGTTATAGATTTCCCTTTAAGCCCTGCTTTCACTGCATTCCATAATTTCAGTAACATGCTCCTATATTGTTTAACTTTCTTCCCTCCTTTAAAATTTGGTTACAAATTATATCTTTATACATTATGTGCACACTAACAGATTGATAAATATTGCACTGTGCAGTTGTCTTTTAAATCAAATAGTTAAAGAAAAAAGGAGTTAAAAACAAAAGAAATAGATTTACGTTGTCTTTTATATTTACCTACTTAGTTATCTTTACCAATACTCTACCTCTTCATGTGGATTCAGGTTACTGTCTGTTGTTATTCATTTCTGCCAGGAAGATTTCTTTAGACTTTCTTCTAATGCAAAGATGCTAACAAAACAATAGTCTTTTTATCTCCAATTTTTAAAACTTTCCTTTATTTTTGAAAAATAGTTTTGCCAGAAGTAGAATTCTCAGTTCACAGTTCCTTTCAGAGGTTTATCCCACTATCTTCTTGCCTTCATGATTTCTTAAGTAAAATCAGCTTTACTATTATTGAGGATCCCTTATATGTAATGAGTCACTTCTTTCCTGCTGCTTTCAGGATTCCTTTTTTGACTTCAGTAACTTGATTATAACGTGTTTCAGAGTGGATCTTTGGGCTTATCCTACTTGGAGTTACTGTACCACCTAGATGTATAGATTCATATCTTTCATCAAATTGGAGGAATTTTAAACCATCATTTCTTCTAATTTTTGACCATATGCATATGTTTCTATGTTTTATGGTGTTGAACAAGTTTCTAAGGTTAGGTTAATTTTCCTCATTCTTCTCCCCCCCCCCCTTTTGAGTCGGGTCTTTCAGATCCATCAGACAAAAGAAAATGGGGACATTTCACTGGAAATGAGATTCACTCTTTTTCCTGTAGTGCTGGTAAAACAAGTTATTTTTAAATCTATCACTTATCTGGGGAATGGCAGATGGGCTAGAACAAGTTAAAATACCATGAAGCTTGCTGTTCTTACTGAGCTATTTTTCTTGATTAAATATTCCCATGTTGCTGCAAGTCTTTGGTTAATTTCCAGATTTTTAAAAAAGTTGATTCTGACAATTTTCCCCCAGATTTATTTTTGTTTATTTATGAAGGAATAGACTTCGAAAATTCTTAATCCATTATTTTCACTGAAGTCACCATGGATTTAATCTTTTTAATGCCTGAAAATGGTTGGTACTATTATTCTTATTTTGCAGCTAATAGAGTGAGTGAGTGAGTGAGTGTCTGAGAAAAAGAGAGTGAGAGAGAATATTAATTTGCCTAGGAACCAAGTCTAGCAAGCTAACTCAAGATCCATTACTTATGTTAAATACAATATTAGGTTATCTTTTAAAAATTCAAGTTTGTGATGACAACAAGAATAGTAACTCCCTATCATGTTTGTTGAAAAATTTTTTGCTTCATATGAACAGTAGGTTCAGATGATCTTGAGCAATTACGATGCAAAACACTTTATCTATAGTGACATATTAGATCTTACAACTTTATGAGATACTTCTATTTTTTTAAATGGGAAAATCCATATTTAGAAGGTTTAAATAACTTATTTAAAATCAGTGCCATGGTTAAAATTTAATCCAGAGCTATTAACTAAAGAATATTATCCTCTTCTTCTAAAATCATTGGACTGAGTGATCTATTAGAAGCCCCCCCTCCAAAAAAAATCAGATTATTCTGTCACATCGATTACTTTTCTGCAAACAATTGAGGAAAATGAATGCTTGAAAATATTAACCTTACATTAGTATTAACTAACATTCATTTAGCAATAGTATGCTATATTCCTGCCATGCATTTTCTCTAATGCTTATATCAATCTAGTAATGTGGGTATTTTGATTCCCTCTTTATATAAAAATGAAAGGTGAAAACATAAGTATTGCCTAAAGTCACAAAGTAAGTAAATGACTGAGCTGAAAATCAATTATAGACTGTCTAATCCCAGAGCTCAAGCTTTTTCCATTGTGTACAGCTGCTTATACTTCGTAGACAAAATACTTGAGAGATATCAAAGGTGATAAATGGGAATCAATGGCATACAATGGTGAGGTACTGAATTTATGTTAAGACTTATTTGACTAGTCATCTAATTTTTTGAGAATATTTGCTTTCTATTTTGGAAGCACAACATGGAGAATTTCAAACTTAACACAAAATAGAAATTTATATCCCCCTAAGAATACCTCTAAGGCACCAGAAAGTACTTGGATATGATCCAAAATGTACCAATGAATTAATCTCTTTTAGAATCTAAAGAGTAGCAGAAGGAAACAAAACAAAACAAAAAGATTTCCTTCACAGGTTCACCAATGCAAATTTCAGTCCTATGAAACAAAATGGGATCGGAAGGGAGACAAACCAAATGAGACTCTTAATGTCATAAAACAAACTGAGGGGGGTGGGGGGGGGGGAGGGGTGGGGAGAGGGTGGTGGGGTTACATTATATGTTAAATAAAAAAAGCTTAAATTAAAAAAAAATGCAGATGGGTCTCAGTAATGTGTTCTACTATAATATCTTCCCCCTAAGATTCTGCTACACTAATGCAATACAAAGGGCAAACCCAATCTCCAATCATATATGAAATATCACATCATTTCTGTAAAATAGAGTCCCATATAGTGGATATGGAGAAAAGGACAATCCAGTAGTCTTCCCTTGCATTTCTGCAATGATTTCCAGCTGATGAGTTCATTATTTTTTTCTCTTTTTAAATTGTCATTTAAATTCTAGTTAGTAAACATACAGTACAATATTGGTTTCAGGAGTAGAATTCAGTGATTAATCATTTGTATACAATACCCAGTGCTTAGCATAACAAGTGTCCTCCTTAATCCCATCACCCATCTAGCCCATCCCCCACCCATCTCCCTCCATCAACCCTCAGTTTGTTCTCTATCATTAAGAGTATCTTATGGCTTGTTTCTTTCTCTCTCTTTTTCTTTTTTCTCTCCTTTCCATATGTTCATCTGTTTTGTTTCTTAAATTCTACATACGAATGAATTGATACGGTATATGTCTTTCTCTGACTGACTGACTTAGCGTAATACACTCTAGCTCCATCCACATTGTTGCAAATGGAAAGATTTCATTCTTTTTGAAACCAGCCCATGACTTTAAACCTCAACTATATCTATGCAACAGAATGGAGAGGTGAAAAACTGATTAATGGGTTCATAAGAATTCAGTGTGTTATTACAATGATAGCTATCATTTGGTGAGTAATTATTGTATAGTTTTGCCTGTATTACCACCTACTATGGAGATATCAGTATTACCCTTGCTTTTAAAATTAGAAAACTGAAACTAGAATAAGTTAAACAATATATACAAGATTATACAGCAGATTAAGAATGGGATTTAAGCTCAAAAATTTTAGTAGCAGAGTCCTCTCTGTACCACTGCATTATATAGACGGACATAACAAAACCATCGGGAGAAATATGTATTATTCAATTAGATGATGGAGTATTAAACAGCAGCAAAGTACAACTCAATTATAATTAAGGACATAATTAAAATAAGTTACAAAATGGGACATATTTGGAAATGTATATTAAACATATATGATAGAAAAGAATGAACATCTTTGACATAAAAGTTATTTAAAATGAACAGTAAAGTGATAGACACCTTACATATTAAAATGAATAAAATGAGAAACAAAAGAAAAGTTTCAAGTGACCAATAACTTCAAGACCCTAGGTTTAGATTCTCTGATGGCTAAAAAAACACAACTCAAAGTCTCATGAAATGTCAGTTTAACTTATACAATTAGTAAAGGTTATTTTTTTAAATGATTTCCAATTTTGAAGAGCACATGGTGAAAATGACACATTCATACACATACAATAGTTTTATTTAAGGGGCATCTGGGTGGCTCAGTTGGTTAAGTTTTATTTAATTTTTGCAAAGAATGACACAGGAAACAAAAACATAAGATAAGCAGAAATGTAATTGTCTACCTTACATTAATATACACAAGGTCAATGTGACTAAGGACAAAATTAAAACAGGTTATAAATGTTGACCTATGGGGACACCTGGGTGGCTCCGTGGGTTAAGCCTCTGCCCTTGGCTCAGGTCATGATCTTAGGGTCCTGGAATCGAGCCCAGCATCGGGCTCTCTGCTCAGCAGGCAGCTTGCTTCCCCCCACCTCTCTGCCTGCCTACTTGTGATCTCTCTCTCTCTCTCTGTCAAATAAATAAATAAAAAATCTTTAAAAAAAATTGACCAATGTTTGAAATCAAGAATCTGAAGTAAGCCTTGAAGATAGATTTAAAAAAACCAAACAAACCAAAAAACCATAAAACCCACTGTTCTTCCCTCAAAAAGTTGTGGAATATATTCTCTAAAACCTTAGATATATTTTTAATGACTTCATGTTTTCCATTCAAAAATTTCATGTATATAAAAATTTTTATGGAATATGGCACTGAGTTTTATAAATTTTAAAATACCAGGCTTACCTCAAATGAAAGTTACTTGGCTCCTGGGGTTGGCTCTATATTACACTATTTAGTTAGTGTGAGTGTGAAGAGAACAAATCTGAGGCAAAAAAAGTGTATATTGTCACATTTTTAAAAAAAGTTTTATGCTAGAAGTAGTAATTGCATTATTATTGTAAGATGAGAGTCTAATTGAATCCTTGGTATGATTTAGAATGAAAAGAAACTTCTTAAATGTCCATTAAATCATTCATATGTAATACCTGTAGGCTGAAACATTATTTAGTAAGAGCTATAATATTTTCTCTGTTCAGTTACTAAATCCCCTAGTTTGCAAGTACTTTCTTTCCTACAGTCATAGAGCACTTACATACTTTCCTAAGTGTTTAAATGCATGTTTTCACATTTGATTGCTGTGATTATGTAAGGAAAGCAAATGTAATTACTTCTATTTTATTTACTATATTTTACTTACTTTTTAAAGATTTATTTATTTATTTGGGGTGGGGGGCAGAGGGAGAGAAAGGAATCTTCAAGCAGACTCTCTACCAAGCCTGGAGTCTGATGTGGGGCTTGATCTCATGGCCTGTGAGATCATGACCTTAGCTGAACCAAGAGTCTGACACTTAACTGACAGAGCCACCCGGGGGCCCCCAATTGCTTCTATTTTACATATTAGGAAACTGAAGGATAGTGACTTCAAATGTGTGTAAGGGTCACAGAGTGTTGGGGACAGGATATCAAACTGTTGTGTGTATTTGTGTATGTTAAATTAGGTTTTATTATTTTGTTTGTTTTCTTCAAGGGTCACTGAAGCATGGGTTGAGGAAGGTACTGTATTTAATCTGTAAATTCTTTTGTATATAACATGCTTAAAAATCTACTGAACCAACCAAACCCCTTATTTTCTTTTGTAATTTCTTGACAAAGTTGCTTCTTTACAGAGGTGTTTATTACATATCCTTCCCCAACTGTAAATTTATTAGAGCAAATGCAACACTCTATATATCTCTTAGCACAATATTGTAGTATTGTTCCAGAAGAATGTAATGTGACTCTCCTGTATAATTTAAATTTTCTAGTAGCCACATTTTTAAAAAATGAAAAAAGGTAAAATTATTTAATATATTTTATTTAATCCATTATGTCCAAAATATAATTTGAACTTAAAATCAATATAGAAATTATTATTGAGATATTTTACATTCTTTTTTTATACTAAGTCTTCAATATTTCATGTATATTTTAGACTTATAGCACATCTCAATTTGAATTAGTCACATTTCAAGCACTCAATAGCTAAATGATTAGCTAGCACAGCCTGAGAGCAATTGGGATCTCTGATTGTCTGTTTTGACTTTTAGTTAAATAAAATGTGAAGTATTTCCAGACTTTAAATGGGCTCTGGGGAATATATCTGCTTGCAGAGTTACCATTGAAGTTCTGCTAGTTAACCTTTGTTCTCATAATCTGTGCATAATTAATTAATTGAAATGTGAGTTTCTTTTAACTGACTCTGTGCTTTCTTAGCTCCTCACTTTGTTATGACCTTTTTCTTCCTCTTTTCAGTAAGATCCTTCCATTTCAGTAAGATCCACCTCATGGACCAGCCTTAGGACAGGAGCAGTAAATCACATGTCTTGAGACCAAAGAAATTTCCTTCTTCCCAAAGAATCCCATTCCATTTCCCTTACTAATGCCTGATTTCCACAGAAGTCAGTCAGTTCCTTTAATTTATTTATTTTTCCTTAGTCAGCCAGCCTCTATAAAAGACAAACTCCAAAATTTCAGTTACTCAACCCAAAATTTATTTCCCTCTCAAATAACAGGCTAAATATAGGCTCCTTTTCAGCAATGGTCCTGGGGGGGTGGGGGGAAGGGGATATTTGTTTTCCATGAAGTTGAAGATGCCAAGCATTCTGAGGCTCTATCTTCTTGAATACATGCTCTCTAAGATAGTTCTTTCAAGCACTGACATTCAACTGCCATAGAGCCAGGATAGGGAAGGTAACTGCATTCTGTAACTACCTCAGTCTGTAAGCAACATACAGCATTGTTTTGTTTTTGTTTTTTAAGATTTTATTTATTTATTTGACAACGAGAGAGAGAGAGAGAGAGAGAGAGAGAGAGAGAGGTCACAAGCAGGCAGAGAGGCAGGCAGAGTGGGAGGAGGAAGCAGGCTCCCTGTGGAGCAGAGAGCCCGATGAGGGGCTCGATCCCAGGACCCTGAGATCATGACCCGAGCCAAAGGCAGAGGCTTAACCCACTCAGGCACCCCAATATACATCGTTATGATTTATGTTCCACTGGCTATAGTCAGTCACACACTCACACTTAATGCAGAAGAGAATGGGAAATGTACTGTTTGGCTGCTCTGTGTTTCCCAGCATCAGCTCTCGTAGATGAAAATAGCACATAAGTCTCTGGTAGACAGCAAGCCTTCTACACCACAAAGGCTCATCTCTTTTAACCATAAATCCTTTTGTGAAGGATCCAAAACTGAGAAAGCAGCAGTGATATACTAGAGAGGTAGGGACTTGGATTCCAATTCTGCCTCTAGCCTTGAGGCAATTAATCAACTTCTTTGAATCAAGTTTTTCCCGTTTCTGTCAATATAGTTGGAAATGGTGGCAGAGATGAAAATTTTATTTCCAATATCATTATCTTCTCATTATTTAAAAATGAACTTCAGTTTTATTGGGGTGAGAAATTCATCCAGGAAAAAGCTGCATTTCCCAGTTAGAGTTGAACATATGATAACTTCTTGGCCAGTGTCAAAATTGGTCACACATTATTTTTGGTTTGGATATCAGTTGTTTACTGATGCTTCCACATGAAAGTACAAAAATTTCAAAGGTTCACGTGTTCCCTTAGGAACAGTATGTCACAGGGAGCAGTTAAATGTTTACAGAATTTCTGAGGGGTTAAGTAAGTTGTATACAAGGTAGAGTAAGCTATGTTGTACTCTAGCATCAAAAAATCCCAAATTTCAGTGGTTCAACTCAACAAAAAATTTTCTATGATTCACACAAAGTCTGCTATAAACCCAGTCGATTCTCTGTAGCAACAATTCTCTGGTGAATCAGAAGGAGCTGAAGATATAATTTTTTCCCTAAAATTTAGAGATTCCCAAGTGAGCAACACAGAAATCTGTAGTAAGGTGGCCTGTGTCTAAATATGCAGACCTTCAGTTACCATATGACTCTAGGGTGACTAACATAATAAAAATAATAATTTTTTTTTTAAAAAAGCATACTTACCTTACAATCTTATTGATAAGACAGTGAAAGAATGTTTACATGTGTGAATATATCTCTAGTATCCTCCAGATTAGTATACTGTTTTCTAATTTCTTAGTATGTGATGAGGTCTAAAATATGTCCTTTGAGAAACTTCAAATGATTATTTACAACTAACTTTCACTTCAAAATACATAGAGTGTAATTATTCGTCTGCTTTACCACCAACTCTTCTTTGGTTAACTAAATATGATTCTCTTGCAAAGGCCTCTCTTCGAAAGCTGTCTCCAAATCACTATTTTCTGAAAGCCACCAGTTAAAGGGTGTTATTTTGCCAAGGTAGACTAATGGAAGTCAAATCCCATTCCAAAAGCAGAACTGAAATTATGCTTCATGCACATCTGGCAACATGTCCATTTGTACATAAGAAAGGCATGAATAAGATTATGTCTCAAATAAATTATCCACTGATTATGACAATTAACTAGCTGTCATAGGTATTCAATTATCTAATTATATGCCAAAATTGTGTGCCAGGCGTTCCCTACATCCAAATTTCTAGTATGTTACATTTTATTAACAAATTTGCTTCGTTTTGAGGAACATTCTAACTTAAAATACTTGGACTTGATCGAACTATTTTCTTTCTTTTTTTTCATACCCAAAGGCCCTAATGAAACCATCTGAATAATACACGGAGAATGGGTATGGGTTCAAACTCATTTGTCTACATCCCAGCAACTGTTTGTACTGGCCCAACTGCTCACTATGCATGCAGATGTTGAATTGTGCATCCTCGATCATCTGTTTATAATGCAAAATGACAGGTTGGCTTGATTTTATCTAGCAGAAATAATTCAGGCATCCACATTGGCAAATTTGACCCAGAAGGTTTTATGAAATGTTTTGCAGTGAAACCTGTGGATGAATTAAAATACATCTCCCCATTTCTTTGTATGTGTGTGCGTGTATTCACTGCACTGGGTTTTTAGAAAACTGAATATTTCCCTTCTTCAGCTTCAGAGAGAGATCATTTTCTCCATGAATCAAAAAAGTATAAATAACACTGTTTTTCCCTTTTGGTTTTACCTCTCACCGTAAAATAACTATGAGCGATATGCTCAGAACTGCAGGTATCTGCTTTAGCAAATGTAAGGAAGTAAGTTCTTTGAAACTGTGTTTTTATTCATATAGAAATTCATGTAGGATTTTACAAGGACTTGTTGATTTTACAAGGACTTGTTGGTTTCTGCCCTTTTTATGGTAGTGATGGTAACTCCCACTGAAACCAAGAATAAATCTTGTTCTACAAAACAAATGACTTTAAAAGGCCTTTGATTGCATTGTCCAATGTTGTATCAAAAGCATCTGTACATTAACACTCATTAATGAAACAAAAAATATCTAAATGTAAATGCAAAGAACATAGGGAAAGAAAGCATTAAAAAGAAACTGTTTGATAAATACATGGTTTTGATGTTTGCAGAGCCAGAGTTGCCTGTAATTCTTTTCCCGTTGTCCCTTCCTGCTGCAAATTCTAACTAAATAACCCAGACATTTCCCAAACTTTGCTGGCCTTTCTGCCGCCTGTGCTATGTTCTCAGCCCTCAAACCTTTAGTCTTTTTTATAAAAGCTAAATACAGCTTCATGAGGGCATCTTTAAGATACTGATCTTATTATCTTATTATGCTATTTCCCTGTGGGGCTTGTGTGGGTTTGGGGTTAGAAGTAATCTTTTTTTAAAAGATTTTATTTATTTATTTATTTATTTATTTGACAGAGAGAGAGATCACAAGTAGGCAGAGAGAGAGGAAGGGAAGCAGGCTCCCTGCTGAGCAGAGAGCCCCATGCGGGGCTTGATCCCAGGACTCTGAGATCATGACCTGAGCCCAAGGCAGCGGCTTAATCCACTGAGCCATCCAGGCGCCCCTAGAAGTAATCTTTTAAGGCTCAGACAGAAAAGCAAGTCTAAATCATTTACTTAGCAGTTGTGGATTGTCTACCATAGAGCTACTAACTGTTTTTATAGCCTTACTCCTTGCCATATTCCATTCTCTTTCTTTTACTTATCCATCTTCAACATCACAGTAATACTCATTTGAACACTATTGTCCCAAATAACATGTATTGCTCCACTTGAGGGTCCTGTTCAATGGAAAGAAGATATATATCATTCTAGAATGTCCTTTTCTACAATATCCACTTACCAAAACACTGAGATATTTTTATAAATCTACCAATTCCATTAAGCAATCAACCTTGCCCACCTAAGTTGGAATTTTTTTTTAACAGAGTCACATTCAGAGCACTTATTAATTTTTAATTATTTATTATTTATTTTTAATTTTATTTTAATTTTTATTTCATCATTTCTATATCTGTGTTTTATCTGACTATGAGAGGTATTTGTATATGCTGCACTATAAAATTAAGCTATTACATTCTATAATGGAAACTGTATATTTCCTGTGTGGTGACTTCACAGCTCCTAGGTTGCAGAAAACAAGAGAAGGAGATGTTTATTAAAATTTAATTGAGATCACTTATTCATCAAGCATATATTAGCCATTTATTACATGTTTGGTGTGGGGTGAAGCATTCAGAATGCAAATGTGCATGAAGCACAGAAATACAAAATAAGTAATTCAGGGAATGACATGTACAAGATGGTAGAATAGGAAGTCCCAACCCTCATCCTTCTACAGAAACACCGATTTAATAAACATACACAGATCATAATACTTTTATGAGAACCCCAAAACTCTAGCTAAGAAGTTCAGCACCTCATAAAGCCACAGGACCAAGAACAGTTATATTGAAATGGGTAAGAAGAACAGTTTTACTCTATCCACACACCCCCTTCTCCCATATCAGTGCAGTGAAAGATCCCCTGTGTGACTTAAAGGGGAAAACTGTAAAAGCATACATCCAGTGTCCCTAGCCTTTCAGGGTACTGGCTGAGAGAACTATTTCTGTCTCATCTCACCCAGAGTGCTGAGGGATCCAGCAGAGTTGAAATGTCTTGGAGCTGCTAAAGCAGTAGGAGTGGGTGGTGACTCTCAGCATACGGCAAGGATCTCAGCCCTCAGCTTGGGTCTGCAGGACAGAGTGATGGCACATAATCCTGAGACTTCGCCTTCAGGAGGAAGGGAGAAAAGTGTAATTTATACTTAGTATCCTCAAATCTCCATGTACCACCCAAGGGAAGATATCAGAGTACTGAGAGGTATTCTGAGTATACCTCTCAGTACCTCACACAGTTCAGTAGGATGGCAGAGAGTGTACAATGCGGTTTTCTTCTTCAGGAGGGAGGGAGGGATGTGGAGCTGGCACCCAGTGTCCCAGCATTTTAGTGGACCTCTTCAGGGAAAGGGGCAGATGACTCAGCACTGCCATGGCTCTGTGAGATTGGGAGAAGGAGCACAATGCCGTGACTTCCATCCCAGGAGGAATAGAATGTGCATGTCCATAAGAAAAGTTTGAGATACTCTCAGAATCTTAAGCCGATAATACCTGGTAAAAGCCTTTCCCTGCCAGTGACAGCCCATAAAGACTGGAAATGTGTCTGGTTCTTCAAATGGATAGGCACTAGTGCAGATCTACAAGGGACACAAGAAGTTAGGAACATATGACACTATAAAAGGAACAAAAAGTAACCAACCCTAAAGAAATCTATGAATTTCTTGACAAAGAATTCCAAATATTTGTCTTACAGATGCTCAGTGAGCAGAACACAAATAGAAAATTAAATGAAATCAGGAAAATGATACATGGACAAAATGAGAATAGTTGCAAAGAGATAGAAACTATTTAGAAGACAAGAGAAATTCTGGAGCTGAACAATACAATAACTGAACTGATAATTCAATAGAGTGCTCCAATAGCCATCAAGCAAACAGAAGAAACATAGAACCCAAGGAAAAGTCATTTGAAATTATTAGAAGAACAACAACAACAACAAAAGAATACAAAAGCTTAAGGGGTTTATGAAATATCACTAAGATAGTCAATACATACATTCTAAGAATTCCAAAAGAAGCACAAAAGACTCCAAATAGGATGGTTCAAAAATTTACAAAAACACGTTGTAACAACAACAACAAAAAATTAAGTCAAAGACACAGAGACTTTTAAAGGCAGCAAGAGAAGTGACTCATCATATACAAGGGAGCCCCCAAAAGACCATCAGTGGATTTGTCAGTAGAAATCTTGCAGGCCAGGAGTGCCTGGGTGGCCCAGTCTGCCTTCAGCTCAGGTCATGGTCTCAGAGCGCTGGGATCAAGCCCCACGCCAGGCTCCCTGCTCAGTGGGGAGTCTGCTTCTCCCTCTCCTCTGCCCTCCCCCCAGCTTGTTCTCTCTCTTCCTTTCTCTCTCTCTCTACCCCACCTCAAATAAATAAATAAAAAGTCTAAAAAAAAAAAAAAAAGAAGAAGAAAAGAAAAGAAATCTTGCAGGCCAGAAGGGAGTGTGAGACTTACTCAACAAGCTGACAAAGTTAATAACCAAAAATGTGATACCTGGCAAAACTGTCTTTTGAAGATGAAGAAAAGATAACTACGTTTCAGAAAAGTAACAGAATGAGATTTATATTATACAAATATCACTTTCCCTGTGGTGAAAAAGACACGTAGCAAAGGAGAAGAATGGAAACAAGGTTAGTTAGAAGGTTGGATTTATATTAGCTTTTATATCGGGGCACCTGGGTGGCTCAGTGGGTTAAGGCTTCTGCCTTCTGCTCAGGTCATGGTTTCAGGGTCCTAGGATCGAGCCCCACATCGGGCTCTCTGCTCAGCAGGGAACCTGCTTCCTCCTCTCTCTCTGCCTGCCTCTCTGCCTACTTGTGATCTGTGTCTGTCAAATAAATAAATAAAATCTTAAAAAAAACACATTATATTAGCTTTTATATCAAGATGGGTGAATGGTGATGGGAAAATAAGTAAACAGCAGAAGATGTGTTTGAGTATCATTTCCTTAAGGTATTCCATGAAATGTTAGCTTTGAAGGATTTCATTAGGTAGTAAATAGAAAAGTTTGGGGAATCAAATAATAACTTGGAAAAGCACTAAGTTAAGTCAAACTCTGATTTGCTGAAATGCAGTGAAAACTGTTAACTGGGGATTGAATAACAGATTTTAATCAATATAAAAGAATTTTCACTGAGGCATTTCACAGAACTTGTGTTTCACAGAACACATTGTAGGAAATTCTAGATTTGGGTTATATTTATTTGATAGAATACCCCAAACCTGGAAGTTAAACATGAGATAAAATTTCTCAGTTTCTATCTTGAATGGTATGGTAGATAGTGGTACCATTAATTGTAAACAGAAACTTTTAGGGGAGTATAATTCATTCTTGGACATTCTGAATTTTAAGTTGCCTTTGGGACATCAAAATAGGAAGATTTGGGTGACTATTTGAATACACATCTGAAGTTCAACGGTATTTTTCCTAGTTACATAGGTAGTGATTAAAGTCTTACGAGTAAAATAAATTGTCTGTATTAAATTCTTTAGTATGGACTTTGAACTTCCTTTGTGTAGTTGACAACATTTGAGGCTTGGAGAATATCCTTTGCAAATAGAAGTGCTCAGTGGTTTCCAGTGAAATGTCTAAGATGGGGGATATAACATTACTGTAAGCTGCACATCTGTAACATAGCTGTTCATTTTATAGCCTCTTTCTCCACTGAAAAGGCATCTCTGAAAAGTGCAGATTCACTCCTTAGAGATATGTAATGAGTGTTCCCTTCAGCAATACCTGTGATGTATGAACTTCGGGCAATGTCATAGAATTTCTTAGGTTTCACTCAGTCTTGAGTGCAAGGGTTTCTGTTATTAACTGCGGCTGAACTTGAAGCAGGAATCTGGGGATAGAAAAACTTGAGTGGCCATTGTGAGCTCTCTAAGCTTCAAAATCCTGTACCCCAATTAAGCTTATATTTTTAAAGAGGCCAAAAAGTTAACTCTTGATATTTTTAGATGGACCCGCATGAGCACAGTTTTGTGGACTCTGGACGAGAGTGAGTCACAAAGACCACTTCGTCAAACACTCTCTCCTTCCTGCAGGCTGACTTGAGTGTTTATCCTTCTAGCATTCCATGTCAAAAGGCATATCTGAACTCTCATCTTTTTTTAACTAGCCACTGTGCTCTAGATGTGACAGAATACAGAGAAACTGTAAAGCAAAATTGCCAAGTCTGCCATTTTCTCTGTCTGACTTGTTGAGCCCAGCTATGGCAAGGGAATCACTGATGTTCCTGCCTTTTCCTGCTGCGTATTCATAGAGTGACCACTGAAGAGGTATAAACCCCAGACACAGAAGGAAAACAAGCAGATGGTGATGAAACAGAGAAGA
This sequence comes from Taxidea taxus jeffersonii, assembly GCA_003697995.1. Taxonomy (NCBI): domain Eukaryota; kingdom Metazoa; phylum Chordata; class Mammalia; order Carnivora; family Mustelidae; genus Taxidea; species Taxidea taxus. The sequence continues at coordinate 135,416 of RCUC01155629.1, read as the reverse complement.
GAAAATAGTGAAGCATATATAGAAACATAGAAGATTGCATAGAGCATACTCGCTGAGAGGAAACATTATATAATTCTCCCTCCGAAGATTTACTTGTTTAATTTCATTTGGGAGAGACATAGTTGATGTCTGACGTGCTACACATGGCAAAAATGAAGAAAACTCAGTACAAAGAGGCTCTTACAGCACATCTCAGAATTTTGAAGTCAAATAAAATTTGGGGAATTTAACATTGTATCATGGCACCCAAAATAACTGGTGACTGGGCATGCAGTACATTGAAGATGACTGTTTGTTCTTTGTTACAGTCCCACACAGCATGGGAAATTGACCTTCCCTTGGGTTTTTTATTTGTTTCTTTGTTATGCTCTGTGACTGCTTAAACAACAAAATGTAGAAATCACACTGTGCCAGTTCTAAGGTTAGGCTTTAAATTATCTAACAGCTTCTGTTTGCTCCCTTTGGAGCGATCACTGTTGGAATGCTCCGTCTCAAAATCCATCTGCTGCTCAGAAGCCAAAGTCACATGGGGTGGCCATGAGTGTGAGCTCTGTTCAATGGTCTCAGTTGAGCTCCCAGCCCAAAGACAGCATGTGAAGAAGCCATTTTGGCTTTTCCAGCCCAAATAAATCCTCTGATGATGTAGCCCACTCACATCACACAGAGGAGAACTACCCAGCTGATCTTGGTCAACACATAGAATTACAAGAAATAATAAAATTGATTTTAGCTACTAAGTTTTGATGTGGTTTGCTATACAGTAGTTGGTGGTTGAAACAGAGAGCATGGCTTATTGTTGGGGACAAGTACATTCTTAACTTTTAGATGCCATTTAGTAATAGGACATTCCTGTCTGTGGACATGTGAGAAAGTAAGAAATGGTTCAGTATTCTACTTAGGAAATAAGAGAAATGGATGAAATTCATGATTAGCTGCATTAGTCTGCTGTTTGTAAAAGAAAAACAGGAAACAACTATGCTCAGCCACGACAGTATGGCAAAGCTACTCATTGAGATATAATATAAACATTTAGAATTATGTAATAATAACCTTATGTTATTTTGGCTAAATGAAGAAATATTGAGATAGACCACTATCTATGAAGTCTTAATTATAACCACATAAAGTAAATAAGGGGGAAAATATGTCTGAGGAGAAAAGCCTGAGAACAATGCTTCAAAGTATGTCTTAACCTCCCTGGAGCTACCATTTGCATACCTAACTCTTGGAGTGAAAACAAAAGCAAGCAAAATACTATTCAGGAACAAAGGAGGGAAGAGCTCACTCTCCCCTGGTCAGGGATGGCAGCATTGAGGAGTATTCACTTGAGAGGAGTTTTAGAGGATGAATAGGAATTTGTCAGGTGGTCAATGACAGGAAAAGTCTAAGCAGAAGAAGTAACCTATACAGAGTCACAGAAAGAGACAAAATAGCAGAGAGTAATAGCTTTGGGAAACTGTACTTGTTCTGGTGCAGAATTTGTGGAAGGGCTTAAGGAGGGAAAGGCAGGTTATAATGTTATGGGCAGATCTCCTAAACTCAATATTCCCATTTAGATTGATCTCTCCTTTTTCTTTCAATGCCTGTGGTGCTTTGTTTAGTTATGCTTTATATTATGGATACTTGACCACATATTTTACTTTCTGTCCTAGATCATAAATTTCTTGTACCTGACGCTTTTGTTTAATAAATACCGATGTGCTAACTTTGCTTTCCCAGGCCCTTTTTGGCTTTGTAAAAAAAAAAAAAAAAAATTTTTTAATATTTTATTTATTTATTTATTTAAGAGAGAGTGCATAAGCAGGGGGAGGGAGGGGCAGAGAGAGAGAGGATCTCAAGCAGACTCGCTCTGAGTGCAGGACCCAACACAGGGCTTGATCTCACAACCCTGAGATCATGACCTGAAATCAAGAGTCAGTTGCTTAACTGAGTGAACCACCCAGGTGTCCCTGTGTAAGATTTTTTTTTTTAAGATTTTATTTATTCATTTGATAGACAGAGATCACAAGTAGGCAGAGAGGCAGAGAGAGACAGAGGAGAAAGCAGGCTGTCCGCAGAGCAGAGAGCCCAATGTGGGGCTCGATCCCACGACCCCGGGACCATGACCCGAGCCGAAGGCAGCGGCCTTAACGCACTGAGCCACCCAGGCGCCCCGTAAGATTTTTTTTAAAAAGGACTTGGAATTCTAACCTAAGAACAGAAAGTGTGCTGAGCATTATATAATTCCAAGATGGTCATACTCCACAAAACCCACAGATTATGGCTGAGACAAGAAATGGATGTGGAAGACGAAGAGCCAAGGGAAAATTAACAAATAAGAGCTTTTCAGAGAGAAGAATCAGGACAGGTCAAAGGAGTATCTCCCCAATCCCCAGAAGAGGGGTCCTTTTAACATTTCCCCGGTGAGACTTGTTATGTTCCAGCAGCTACTGTGTCTACCGTTCTCCCCCTCCCAAAAAAGAAGAGTGTGTATTGCAGTTATCTGATGGCAACAGTGATGTGGAGGGTAAAGTAACTGTCCTCCTTACCCAGCAATTTCAAGAAGGTGATGTGCTACACCCATTCTGATGGAGACCCTACTGCTCACACTTGGAGACTATAGACATTCAAGGTACAATGTCTGTATGGGGTTTTGTGCTGACTCCTTATGGGAGAGTTTCTGTGTATTCACCATATTTCAAGAAAGGAGCAAAAGATGTTAGTTCTAGATGTATGACCTGTGCTCACCACATACTTGTATGCTCTCCACTCATTTCCCTGACACATTTGCAGTTGGGTTGTGGCTATGTGGTTAGAAACGACCAAGCAGACTATGAGCAAAACTAATGTGTGTTAACTTCTATGATCATACAGTTAAGACTGAGGATAATCCTTCTATCCCTCTCTTCTACTGGCCTGGCAGTTCTCAGTACGTCTAATTTATATGATGTAGACAAAAAGAAGAGGGAGATATCCTAACCTGTACTGGACTGTGTTAAATCGCTAAAACCTGAAAGTTTGTTTATTGCAACAGTGAGTATGAATGACCTTAACAAATGGATTCCTGGGAGGAAGTGCTTAGCAAAAGCTTTCCTATTTCTTCTCCAATATTGCACACATCCTTATGAGAGGTATTCACATTTTGTATCTTCTAATCTTTTGCTCAATCTCTGTTCCATTTCTGCAATATGTATAAGAAAATGTTTGCTAATTTAGCCTTACCCTCTGTGTGCTTTCTGAAATGAAGTAACATGGCCTAATTTCTAAACAAGGTGGATTTATTTCTCTTCAGCTAGCCAGAAATTAATTTTCCTTCCCTGTTTGGCAGTCCCAGTCTACTGGCTTGTCAGCTGAGGTCTCATAACTGGAAATGTTCTCTCCAACTTGTTGGAACTACATCTCTACCTTAAATTTCCAGGGCTAGTGTTTCCCATTGTTCATCCTTGCTTCTGCTAATTTAGTACCAGAATATTTCCTTTTTTACTGTACATTTCTTTAAAAAGAAGGCAGCATCTCATTTTTAATAAAGAATTTAAGAGTTTAAGGGTTCATTCAAATATGGTAATGTATTTGATTCTCAAAATAACTGTGGAATCAGGCATGAATGGCATTATTTATACCTTACCCCATATTCCAGATGAGGAAACCTCATATTCCCGATGAGGAAAATGAAACTCAGGGGACTTCTCCAAATCCCCTGGCTATGACTGCCCACCTATAAATTCTTATTCCAAATATTTTTCCACTATATTTTATTACCTTTTACCAACTTTCTCATTTGTTCCTGGTCCTGTGTTTTGTGTATACATCAGACATTATATGCAATCTGACATGTTTTTTGAAATCTGTATTATTGTGCCTAAAATCATCTTAATACAGCATGTTATAATGCTATAAGTTTTAGGGAAGAAAAAAGTTGGAAATCCAAACAGGAAATAGCAAATCTAAAAATTAAAGAAAGAGGAAAACAGACATTTGAGTTGCTTTCTATGTTTTTTGGTGTTTTGTTTTGTTGTTTTTGCCTGCTCATTTGTTTTTTGTTTTGAGTTTGTGCACACACACGTTTTGTTTTGTCTTTTCTATTAAAGACAATTCTTTCATGAATATTCTTTTTTTTTTCTGGTTTTACCTTTTCTTTCTTTCTTTCTTTCTTTCTTTTTTTCTTTATTTTTATTTAAGCTTTTTTTTATTTAAACATATAATGTAACCCCACCACCCTCTCCCAACCCCTCCCCCCCACCCCCCTCAGTTTGTTTTATGACATTAAGAGACTCTTTCATGAATATTCTTATTCAGCTTTTGAAGCTCATGAACAAGATTTCCTCCAAATCTAAGGAATAGAGCTAGAATTGAAAATGCTGGGAATATTTGAATGAAAAAAATCAATTCAAACAAAGCATGTGTTGTATACATACATATACAAATGTATTATATATATATATATGTATGCCCTTGGTGAAAGAGGCGTTGGCCCAGCAATTCCAGATGGAACCAAATGGGGAGATAGTTAAACTGGCAAAAGGTGGATACCCCTGGAAGGAGCACCTCCACCACCTGGAATCTGGGCTATCCCCCTGACTCTCTAACAATCACATTTGTTATCTGCATTGACCAGGCTGGATAATGGTGGGTATACAGTATGTGCTCAAGGAGCCCCACTCATTCCAGAGGAGACTGCGCTTGTTAGAGCCACGGCGGGGTCCTCGGGATGAGGCCCTGGATCATACCAGTGGGATTTCTGACTGCATCTTTGTCCATACCAGTTGTTTCCTTGGTGGGCACTGAACCTGAGAAGGTAGCATGGCCTCTGCTACCTTGGCCTAATGCCCAGGCCTCCCCCAGATCCCCTAGACTAATAAAATGTCTTTCATTTCACACACAAAAACCTTTATATATAATCCCATAATACATATGTGCATGTGTTTGTACATTTGTAATATATATATATAGCATATATATATACACATACACTATACCTATGCACACATACCATATGTAGTACATATGTATCATATATATGATATATAGAGTATGATATAATTTTTTAAGGTGCAGAAACAATTTCTAATTCATTATTCAATAATAATTACTATACTTTCTTATTAAAAATAGAATTATGTGATCTATTTCAATATGTAGCCACAATTTTGCTTTTAGAATTGTAACATTATTTCTGATATCACACTTTCATGATTTTTATAAAATTATCAAACCTATGGAAGACATTTTCTTTTTAGCTACAGTTTCTGACAGCTCACTTTTTGAGATATAAAAACTGATAATCATTACTTCTACTTTAACACTAGCTACCTTTTCAAATAGATATTTATTTTATTTTTTAAAAAGAATAAAATCTTAGAGCACACATAAGGGGGAAGGGCAGAGGGCAAGGGGGAGGGAGAAGCAGACTCCCCACTGAGCAGGGAGCCCTGCATGGGGCTTGATTCCAGGATCCTGAGATCATGACCTGAGCCGAAGGCAGATGTTTAACTGACTTAGCCACCCAGACACCCCTCAAATAGATATTTAATTATTATTTTAGTATCATGTAGAATTTAATACTAAATTTAAATATGGTTCTGCATAGTATTTTTTTAGTTTGTTATTTCAAGTCTTTTTCATTTGTGCTGTGGTTTTGTATTAAGAGAGCATTAAAAAATTGAAATTTTTAGTATATTTGTTTTTATAAAACTAAGGGTAATTTAAGAAAAAAAATCAGAGGAGATGTAACTACTCAATTTTATATTATAGTATGATAATATCAAATAGTTAAAGAAAGTCATGATAATTCTTAGAGTAAGGTGATACAACTTTCTGGATGCCATTTGAAAATCTGTCGTATGACCCAGTATAGAGGCACTATTATAATTTGGGGGATGTCTGTTTCACATCCAACTAACCCTCCCTCTCATCTCAGGCATTAGGGTTTGAATCATGTCCAGCTTAATGAAGTGACTGGCAAAATGCCAAACCAACATGGAGAACAAAAGATCTAAGAGAAGGATGGGGGGAAAAGTAAGCAATGTCACCATGTCCTGGTGATACTGTTCAAGCATCTGGTTCTGTTTTAGGTCCCATGTTACATGACCAGAACTTAGCTCTGTATTTTGCATGTGAGATTTTCAACTCCCAAAGGTACTGCTGGAATAAAATGGGAGCATCACCTGTTTAATGACAGATTTCTTCATGGTTCACATTGTAATAAAAGATGGTCGGTCCTAAAATGCAATGGTGCAAAATCATTAGGGTAGCATTTGAAGAATTGCATTAAATGGATCTATTGTGTTAAATGAAATTGTGTGGACACACAGGTCTATTAGAAAACTGCCAAATATCTGAAGGAGAAAGGTTAAAAACAATTTCCAGGTCCCTACTGCAGCCTTGAGAGTGAGCCACTCACATTTTTTGAAAGAAAATCTGCAAAGAGGGCAGTCAGTTGAGTCCCAGCGCTTCGTCTTGGCTTTCAGTTCAAGGCTGAACACACTTTCTGGGCAGCCTCTAGCCAATGACTAAGCATCATGGGGATCTAAGGGCTTACTGTTTGTGGTCATTCTGGCTCCCCTCTCGTGGGGCGATCTTTGCACTGAAACTTCTTGCTGGCTGGCTGAGACTTTCACAGAGTTGCACTGTAGTCTGAGGGTCTGTCTTCCTGTCCAATCCTGCTTCCTTCCCTTCCTTTTACAAGTGTGAGACCAGCATCACGGTGAGAAGTCTTTCCCTACTTTTGCCTTTCCTCTCTTTTTCCCTCACTGGAATCACCTCCAATAACTTGCATTTTTATTTTCCTTTTGGCATCTATTTCCCAGAGACCCAGCATTGTCACCTAGGTGTTATTACTGACCTCTGTGAAACAGAGGACTTGCAGCTTCTGCATTTTGGGGGGAGAAAGCTGAGAGAGAGCATGGACCTATGTGAGTTTCTTCACAACTAGTGTAAGGAGGAACATCAAGAAGCTCAGTCACCTTGAAATCAGTACAAAGCACAATTAGTAAGACCTAGTTTTCTTGTTTACAAAAAGCTACTTGCGGAAAGTTAGCTGGTGATCAAAAACTTTCATTTGATTGGGCAAGAGGATAGGATTCTGTGGTTATTTAGTCAAAGAAAAGGATTCGAAAAATCTGAAAAATTCGAGTACATTGTGTGATAATAACAAAACCTAAGCCTTCCTCATCAGTATTATGGTTAGTAATTTAGATTGTACTCTACTGGCTCAGGTCAGAAAATTCTCCACTTCATGCTTTGGAAGTTAGCCAAATTCTTATGCATTGTTTACTTATTTAACAGTACCTCAGAAATTAACAAAGACTAGTTATCAGTGAAATATGCCTTGCTGTAGGTTTCTTCAAATGCTAAGGTCTGTGATACTATGAATCTATGATAAAATACTGTATGCAATATTGAAGAAAAAGATTACAACCTGCCCCTAGACAATGAGATACTTGAGGGCGTATACTTAGGTCCAACTTTTGAGAGCACTTGGGACTAGTAGGCATTTGTGAAATGTTTCCTAAATTGAACTGAAATCCAATTTTCAGTTATTTTGTGCCAATGAATCCAGACACAAAATAACTTTATTGCACTAAGTTTCGCTGACATTGATGGCCAGTATTTGCCAAGAGAATTGGAAGGAAGTATTTAGAGTTGAATTTCAGTGTATATAATTTGAAGTCCCTTCCATTCTTTTCACTTTGTCAGGACCTTAAACGAGACTTTTGAGTGCTGTGTAACGAAAATAGGCGAAAGCATTTATTGGTCTGACTTGGCCTGCAGATGTTTGGGATTACACCTAATTGCTTTGCTGCTGCTATTTTCATCAGGCTGCTGAAAGGATTTTTGTAAATGCTGGAAGAAAGCCTAACTGAAAGGGGTTAAGCTTCTAAACTACTGTGATCTGCAGTCAGTTAGAAGTGACAAATTGTAAGCAAAAGATAATCTCTTCCACTTACAGAAATGCCAGCCCAAATATCATCTGTAGAGAGACTTCAGCAACTTTAATATATTCATGTTAGAGAGCAGAATTTAAAAATAGGCATTTGTGGATCTTTTAGGTCCCTGCTGCTTTATAGATTTTAACTATGCTGGTTAACAAGTCTTTTCAGCTGTGGTCTGAAGGTTTGCATGGAGACTCTGTCTTTTATGGAGATTTATAGAAAGCCTGTACCACAGAGGCAAGGTAATACCCAGCCTCCCAACTTCATGTATCTTCCACCCAATGGAAGCCACAGCTTGTGAGCAAGGGAACTTGAATCTATAACAGTTTCAAGCTGCAGATAACTGAACACTCCACAAAAAGTGGCTTGAAAAAAAGAAAAAATTAAATTACATACAAATTATTGAAATATATCTTTTTTCCTTTTTTTTTGAACAGTATCTCAACTATATCAGGGATATGAGCATTTTTATTCATCTATAGCCCTTTCTTGTGGGCACAAAATGGCAGTTGTAGGCTCCAAGCAAGTAGAGCATCACCAAATCACATTCCAAACAGGAAGAGAGGAAGGCAGGTAGAAAGGGGCTTTCCTTTCGTTGAGAAGTAAAATCCTGCTTAGATTCCCCCACTAGTCTCTCTTTATGTCCAGTTAGCTACAATCAGCTAATCTCTGGGCCCAAGCGTAACTGGGAAAAGTAAGGAGATGGCAAAGAAGAATGAGCCATAACTGGCTTGGATAAAACTGTTCAGTTCCATGGGATTGGATGCAGTTTTCCTCTTATAGAAATCTGAGAATTTGTTAGCAAGGAAAATAGGAAGCTATAGGATAGCCTTGCAATAGTGTTTGCAAACTCCTAGTCAGTCCTAGGCCTGTCCTAATTTGAAAGACAGACATATGAATTTCTCTGCTTGTCTCCACTTATCCCTGTGTTGCTACTTGTTCAATATAAAAGGACCAACAGAAGCAAAATTAAAACTAGTGGAAGTTACAAACAGTAAGGACATGTAAAATGCATCCATAATATTAGTGCTCGAAGAATTGGTTCAAGTTTGTATGTTACTATTACCTTGTTCATATTGTTTTTTATACACTTTACTCTTGGCAAGTTTGTCTTTTACATTCTGATATTTTCATTTGTCATAAATATTTTCTTTTTTCTATATTACTTTAATAATTTTCACTTACAGCATCATAGCTTTTCATCTGTTGTTGGTACCAAATATCCGTAACAATTTTCCTATGATTGGAACTCAGTGTGGCACAGAGTAGAGCTACCTAGCTAATCATGAGTTAGAGCATAGTTCTACCTGGCCTGAAATGTCAGTTGTATCGCTAACAAAGTGGGTGCCCTTGGCAAGTTACTTAACTGCGCTGCACTACAGTTTTTAATATCTGTAGAGTAACATTAATAGTAAGACTGTAAAGCTCATTATTAATTATTAAGTACATTTTATTAAATTAAATAAAGTTAAGTTACTTCCTGTAAATTGCTTAATATGGATCTTACTGTGCAATCTAAGATGGTAGTCACTAGACACATGTGACTACTTAAATTTAGGTTTAATTTAATTAAAATTTCAGTTCCTCAATTGTCACTACATTTCAGGTGCTCAGTAATCATATGTGATCAATGGTTACCAGATTCAACAGTGAAGGAAAAGGATATTTACATCATTATGGAATATTTTATTGGACAGCACTGGCTAGAATATAATAAGAGCTCAATAAATAGTTGTGCATTTACCTTTTCTGTCTTCTGAATTGTCCTTATGGCTAAGCTCATAACAATTAAGATCATGCCATATCATTTATATTTAAGTAGAAGTGAACACTTATCAAAATGTTTTTACAAGTAATTAGACCCTCTGCAAAATGAGTGTTTTTATACATTTAATTCCTGACCCGCTAATTTAGAATAATGATGTCACATTGTAACACTCAGTATATGTAGTTATTGAGTGAATGAATGATTGACTGGGTAATACTATAGTCCAATAAAGTATCTGAGCAGAGATCTGTTCCCTTTTGTATACAAGATGGAAATGTTGTGTCATTCAGTGAGTTATCAATAAATTACAAACTAGCACCCAGTTGTCCAGGCCTAGTTTTTTTTACTATAGCGTCACTAGCAAATATTTCAAATTTGAGTTCTAGAGATATCAGTATTGTTTCTAAAGATCTATGTAGAAATTTCTGTCTCTAATCTATGACAAATGTGCCTGAAATTAGTGCTTGAAGTAGTATGTGTATATACATACCCACACCCATATACACATATATAAAATACATATTTACATATATATCACATATATAATATATATATATATATAAGTGCTACATTTACATTTAATCCTGAGTCTAATGTAATACTCCATGTATTCATGATATTAATACTCTATTGTGATCAGGAAACTCAGGATGCCAAATCGTGCCCCAGACTTATCCAGACCTGCCCGTGAAAACCCCAAGGGAAATTTGTAAACAAACAAACAAAAATCACAAATAGGAATTACAGGCAGATTGTGTTTTGACTGGGCTTGTGCTCATAACTGCGGTGCACGGCATTCCGGAGAAGAGAGCTGGAAATAGTGATCCAACCCAGAGCTTGCAAGGGTATCTCCCTCCTCTTGTCTCAATTTTGCCATAAGCCAGCTTTCAGAGGCTGATGGATTACCAAGCCACAGTACACTGAGACACAGAAATATTTCAAGTTATACAGCCTAGGCTGTCTTAACTGATCTTGCAGCATAAACAGAAGAGGCAAAATGTGAGCTTAAGAGTGATCCCTAACTTCTCAGAGCTAGAATTGCTTCTTGCTTTGACATCTAGGGGACCAGAGGAAAGAGAGAGATTATAGAGGAAAGGATAGCATCTGTGTCTATGTGCCTGACCTTGCAATGTTGTCTTTCCAAGATGTAACTCAGTAAAATGAGCTGCTTCTTTATTTGGGAGAAACTGAGAGTGAGGGCAGCGTGGAAGAGTAGATCTTCTCTGCTACGTATGGGACCTCTGGGGAACTACCAGTTCCTTACCTCTTAGTTAGATTTTATATTTAATTTTATTTCAGGGTGTATCTAATTATGCTTAAACAATGTTGATCTAGAAGCATCTTTCTGCAGTGTTTTTCACTGACCAGAGGAAAAAAGTGTTTTTTTTTTTTTTAATGTTGGTTTGATATGAACTCTGCTATAAATGGAATGTATTCAAAAGTCATATGTTGAAATGGAATCTCCAGTGTTTGGTATTTGGAACTGAAGTGTATGGGAGGTGATTAGTTCATGAAGTCACAGAGCCCTCATGAATGATTAATTCCCTTATTAAACAAAACAAAACAAAACAAAACCCAGAGAGTTCCCTCACTCCTTCTACCTTGTGAGGACAGAGTGGGAAGAGGGCAGTTTGCAACCTGGAAGGGGGCTCCCAACACAGCTTGACCATGCTGGCACCTGATCTCAGACTGAAGCCTCAAGAACTGTGAGAAATAAATTTTTGTTGTTTATAAGCCATCCAGTCTATGGTACATTGTTATAGCAGCCTGAAGTGACTAAGACAGACTAAGTAGAAATTGTCAGGAACTACTGAGGCAGATGCTTGAGTCCCATAAGTACTGGATTGGCTGAAGCTTTGTGACATAGAGGAGGCTCGAAGAAAGAAGAATCATGACACATGGTTCAGTAAAATTGTGTGGGTTTGGGGTGATCTATGTATTCGTGTCAGATGTCATCCCAAGGGAAATCACTGATTTTCTTTCTTTGGTTCCCAAACCATTTCTGGATGCAGCAAAACAAAGCAAACTTTTTCCTGAACGAGTCTTACAGACTAAATATAATCATTTTATTCTACAGTTCGTAGATGGTTTTTAATCTTATTTTCATAATAATAATCTTATTATTGCTGTATGGGCCAATTTAAACATAGGCCATGAGCTAACTTTTCTGTACTGATGTATGTTAACATCTATATCATTATATATATATATAAAACGCACATCAGGCAAAACAGTGAAGATCATTTTGTGGTTTTGGTCACTTTCCTTTCAAAGCTGAGAAAATGGTGAGACTAATTGTTGACAAAAAATGATGAAAATTTACCAAAATGTTCTAAAACAGAGAACCTGTTAGGAACATGGTCACAAATAACTAGTGCAATACATCCCGGTTCTCTGTGGGTATAATGCTGCACGCTAGCCTGGATTAGGAAATTTATTCAGGCTTCTGACAAACTATAGAGTCAAGCAATCATTTTCTATTCTGTGTTATCATGGTTTAACTTTACATTTTTTATAGTAACAATACTGATATATCATTATTTTCGTTTATTAATTGTTGGTATCTCTCAAATGATGAGACATATCAGTTGTTTTTAAGTTACTGTATAAAACATAAAACAGTTCTGTGAAGTTATAGTTAAGGGTTATGAGAGCCACAATAGGCAAGGAGATGTTTGTGTATACATTTGTATTTGTGTAACAGTATAATAAACAGTTGGGGGGTGGGTAGAAGGACATTACTGTGAATTGGATATCTACTGTGTTCTACGCACTGTTGGATACTTTAGAGTCATTCTTTTATTCTCTGGATACTTTTCATTAATTATATTTGAAGAGTTAATCCATCCAAATGCATCAATATTATGTCACAAAAAAGCATTCTGATTTGGTCCATTTAGTGGTATTAAAAGCAATTCACATTTCATCTTTTGGCAATGCCTTCAGTTTTTGAAGTTCGTATAAATGAGTATAAATGCTGCTTAACTATAAACAAATCTTTTAAGTCCCAGAGGGAGACTGAAATTAGCATATCTAGCAAACATCCTTCATTTAAAAAGAACTTTTTGTTTGTGGTTTCTAAATAAAAATGTGTCTGTGTGTATACTCATGCAAATGTATTATCACAGAATGTTAAAATTGGTACCTAGTATGATATTAAATATAATGTGTGCAGAGCTGAACCAGCCTAGAAGAGCTGCCACAGCAAAATATTACAGCCTGGGGGACTTAAACAACAGAAATTTATTTTCTCACCGTTCTGAAGACTGAGTCTTAGAGCAAAGAAAGCATCAACTGACTCAGTTTCTGGTGACGGCTCTCTTCCTTGTTTGCAAAGGCAGCTTTTTTGCTGTGTCCTCATATGGTTTCATCCCCTTGTGCATGTGGAGAGAAAGAGATTTCAGGAGTCTCTTCCTCTTCTTATAAGGACACCAACACTATCAGATTAGGGCCCCACTACTTTGACCTCATTTTACCTTGTTTACCACCTGAAAGCCCTATCTCAGAAGACAGTCACATGTTAATGTTTTGAGAGCTCTAGAACTCTCAGCACAGAACACCTCTGCACTAAGAGACTTGATCAAACTCTAGTATGGCTGCTAGCAGCAAAAGCCATGCCCCTAGGATTGCCTCAGAGCCCCCTCATTAAAAAGCCTCTCTGAGAAAACTCAGTGCTTCCTGGAGAACCCATCATTTGTTCTAGCCAACGCTGGAAGATAGGCCCCAACCTCTTTAGAGCATTTAGGAAAAAGGGCTTAGAATTGTGAATAGTCTTCTCTTACTGCACATGTCTTTCTCTTAGACCTGAGAGCCAGCCACTCCTTTGAAATTAGTCATCAGGAAGGATAGGACCAATGTCTTCCAGTGTTTGTAGGAGGGTAGAATCCTGACTTCGATCACTGGCAGCTCACAAACAGCTGACCTAATCACATTCACATTCCCACTGGCCAACTCTACTTTTTCTCTTCTCCAACTCTAGTGCCACGGCTCTTCCTCCTCTCTCCTCCTTCCTTTGAAGCACCAGATCACGTCTGTGCAAAGTGGAATGGAGCTCAGTTCTTTCTTTTACTGTCACTACTTACTGAGTAAAATCTGTTTTCACTGCCTTAACTAATGTCCATCATTATTTATCTTTGACAGCTTCAACATAGGACTTTGAGGGGCAGGGGACACAGTTCAGTCCATAGCAAGGGGGTAACATTAAAGCTACAAATAGGTGAGGGGTGCCTGGATGGCTCAGTTGGTTAAGGATGGGGTTGTAATCTCCGGGTCCTGGGATCAAGCCCTGAGGTGGGCTCCCTGCTCAGCGGGGAGCCTGCTTCTCCCTCTCCCTCTACCGCTTCCCCCTCTCCCTCTACCGCTTCCCCCTCATGCTCTATTTGTCTCTCTCAAATAAATAAAATCTTAAAAAAAAAAAGCTACAAATAAGTGAGACCAAGTCTACCAAAAGTAATACAAGATACTTTCTCCTATAAGGAAGGAAAATTGTGAATTGTTTCCTGCTGCCATATCTTTGCTTAGAGTGATTATCTGCCAGTGTTTGCCATCATTCAGCTCAACATTCTACTTACCTTTTTGAGAGACAACTTCCCTTCATTTGGTGTAGGCCAAATAATCTAGGTAAGTAGGTGCTACAGAAGCATCTAATTATTTAGCAACCAAAAAAGCAAAACCTTTTTCTCACTACCCCAGGTTACCTGATCATGGCTAGGCAGCTTAGACACTGAAGGAAAGCTAACTCCAAGAGTGTGATGAACCTGCAGGAAGTTACATAGGGAATATTCCTGGAAGGAAAGGGAAGCAAGCAGGTTTGGACAAAGGGAGTAGTTGGGCTACAACACGGTCTCAGTGGAGACCTCAGCAATGACCCTTCAGTGCTGTGCTGAGTTAGGATGAAGAGAAAGCGCCATGCCAATCGTTTTTATACAGACCACTCCAAATAAGAAGAGTGTAGTTTTCTTTAGCTAAGATTCCCCATCAGGGCTGTTGGCTAGGGCTTTCTACTGACAGCATTCTGAGTGGCTGGGACAGGAAGTCCTTTCTTCTTGAAAGGGAATGTCTCTGGTGCATTACACACCCACTGTGCTGCCAGGTAACAGGTCACTTTCTGGGAACTTAAACCTTGAGCTAATCACACAAGAGAAAACGGAATGGTTAGAATTCATTCATCCTAGTGACAAAACGGCTAGATCAGTCATATTGTTTGGCAAAAGAAGCCAGACACAAAAGAATACACATTTTAAAATTCCATTTTCCTGTGATTTAAAAGCCAACTGACAGGGGCACCTGAGTCTCTCAGTCGGTTAAGCCTCTGCCTTCGGCTCAGGTCATGATCCCAGGGTCCTGGGTTCCACATTGGGCCCCTGCTCAGCAGAGAGCCTGCTTTTCCCTCTGCCCTTCTCCCCAGCTCATGCTCACTCGCACTCTCTCTCTCTCAAATAAATAAATAAAATATTTTAAAAATAAATAAAAGCCAACTGAACTAATGTATGGGGGTTACAAGGCAAGACAGTATTTATAGTGACAATTTTCCTTTTTTTTTAATTTGGTTGAATTTTCATCAAGTTGTTAATTTTTGTTATTCTTTATAATCATAAATAGCTTTAAGCGCAAAGACTATCTAATGTGTGTGTATTTAAAGAACATAATAAATGTAAAATTATATTTATTATATAAATATATATGTATTTATAATATTCATTTATAAAGTTAGTCAAAATTAGGGTGCTGTAAGAATTTTTATATAGAAGAGCCCATCAGTTTTTCAAGCTTCTAAAATGCTCTTTTGTAGAAATTCAGTTAGGCAAGAACCAGTGTTTGGCAGACTAGTATAAGCAGGTAGGAAAATAGAAGCTAGATTACTTCAATTAAAAGACAACTATCACATGATCTCCCTGATATGAGGAAGTGGAGATGCAATGGGGGGTGGGGGTTAAGGGGGTAGGAAAAGAAAAAATGAAACAAGATGGGATCGGGAGGGAGACAAACCAAAAGAGACTCTTAATGTCATAAAACAAACTGAGGGGGGTTGGGGAGGAGAGGGGTTGGGAGAGGGTGGTGGGGTTACATTATATGTTTAAATAAAAAAGCTTAAAGAAAAAAAAAAAAAGACAAAATGTGGAATCGGCATTCAGGGACCTAAAACAAACACTGGCAAAAACAATACTAAATACTAGAAACTGGCAGCTAAAGGCACAGAGCTACCACAAGAAGTTTGGGGCTGATTTTTCCCAGAACAAGAAGAGCTACCGTATATTGAGCACTTTCATGGTCAGACGTCCTGGCCTGTGCATTTGAAAACACATGTTAAAAATATTATCTAGGGGGGACGCCTGGGTGGCTCAGTTTGTTAAGCGGCTGCCTTTGGCTCAGGTCATGATCCCAGTGTCCTGGGATCGAGTCCCACATTGGGCTCCTTGCTTGGCAGGGAGCCTGCTTCTACCTCTGCCTCTGCCTGCTGCTCTGTCTGCCTCTGCTCGCTCGCCCGCTCTCTCTCTCTCTGTCAAATAAATAAACAAAATCTTAAAAAAAAAATATTATCTAGGGGCGCCTGGGTGGCTCAGTGGGTTAAAGCCTCTAGCCCCGCATCGGGCTGTCTGCTCAGCGGGGAATCTGCTTCCCCTTCTCTCTCTCTGCCTGCCTCTTTGCCTACTAGTGATCTCTGTTAAATAAAAAAATTTTTAAAAATATTATCTAAAATTTTCAGAATACAGAAGCTGGTATTTTGATTTGAAGTTTTACTGAAGGAGTCATTGAGGCTCAAAATGATTACAGAAGATGCCCAAAGTCACAGAACCAAGTGTTTCAACCAGGATTCAATCCAAGTCTGTTCCCAACAAAGTTTCTACTCTTTATATTATCTAATAATAAACTGAAACCGACTTAAGATTCATGCACACTTGCATGCACACACGCATTATATGTATATGTGACAATAACAAACATTTTTACCCACAACAGCTGTGACACAAACCATAAGGTATAGACAGCCTCAAATCAGAGATGGTCTATGAGAATCCCTTCGATTCCGAGGCATTTTGCTTCGGCATCGCACATACTTCCGTTTCATTTCTCCTCATTTCAGTCAGCAGAGGAATTTACTTGGAAGCAAAAATCTTAACTATTATTACCCACCTGAAGTCATCGTTTCTGTTTATTACATCATAATCATCTCTACTTGCTACCAATTGTGCATTCCCGAGGAGGAAATTATCATTTCAAGTGAAGACAATGGAGCAGTAACAGATGTGCTACTAAAAGAGAGACATCCTATTATCCTGAAAATGTACTCCATAATGAAAAACAAGGGAAAAGAGATCAGAAGGTATTGTCATATTTCAAAATAGAGTCTGCTCTAGCAGCAGGATTACATTTAAATAGAAAGATCTGCTGAAGTTTTCCATGTACTCTATGCCTGACACTTCATATACTAGAGAAACTGAAATAAAAAGTGAAAAAAATATCCCTCTGCAGCATTGTTGGTAAATCTTTTACTGTGGCCTTTGCACCATTTTTCTCTAATCTGAATTTCTTTAGTCACAGCAAGTTGACCTTAACTTCCAAGTGCAACACTTTCATGTGGCTCCAACCCATTATTCCCAAAACTTCCATTAGATTGCCCCATCTGCTTTAGAGGTCTTCATAAAATGTATGTCTTCTTAATCCTAGGGAAGGAGACAATGACAGAATGGGAAACCGTGTAATGACTCACAGTTTTTAAAAAATGTATGTTTGGCCACACCATTCATAAAAGCAGAACTTGTTCACTTAATATGTGTCAGACATTGGATAGGCTAAAGGTACAGAGTAAGGGCTTGGTACATGAACTCAAAGCAGCTGTAGCAGGGGGGGAGACAGATAAGGTGGTGGATAATCTCAAAACTGTGATCAGTGCTCTGACAGAGATATTCACTATATCCAGTGAAAATTCCTCATAAATACAGAGACGCAGATCAGACCAATGGGGGAGACTAAAAGTGAGGGAAAACGGTTTGCAGAGAGAGGTACGTGGTCAAACCAAGCACAGTACGTCAGGGGCAGGGACAGGTAGTAACATATATGTGTTGAGAGGAGTGTTGGCTACAGAAGAGTCAAGTGAGGAGGGCAAGATGGGCCAGGCAGGACCGAACGAGCTCTTCAGTCAGTATTAAAATGTGCAGTACTGCGTCTTCTCTCTGGAGTCACTCTGAGAAAATTCCTATCTAAACCTCTGCTGATGTTTATGAAGCCCAGGTGGAGATTAGTGAAAACCAATCTGTTTTCTTCTCCAGGAGCTGCCCTTTTATCTCCCTTTGAATATCCTATGCTTGGAACACCTGGTGCTATTTCTGACAATAGAAACACTTTTTTTTCCCTGTCATTTCCTTTCCATTTCTTTCTGTTCCTCTACTCCTTTCCCATGGGCCTAATGGATTAATTTTTATTAACTTTGATAAAGTCAATTGATTAATAACATCATCATACCTATAGAAATCGCTGAACCGATATACTTACCTATGTTTTCTGCCCACATTCAGGAAGAAGAATTAAGTGAGGCATGTACATCAAAAGGCAGGGATCTCAAGGGCCATCTTAGAATTCTGCGTACCATATAGACCATCCCACAGCACCTATCACAGTCTTTTACACTGTAGATACTCAATATCTATTTGTCCATTGATTGAAGATATGTTATTACCTACCTATAACACAATTATAGAAATAACACCTAAAAATGGCATGACGATGATGATGTCTCTCCTCCCTGGGCAAAAACTTATTTGGTCCTTTAGCTCTCTTTGGGTCTCCCTCCCTCCAACCTTTATAAATGATAATGGCTAGTACTATATAGGCTCTTTGGCATTGTCTCCAGCTTCTGTCAAATGTGGAATTTTCAATGGTCTGAACAGTCTTGGGTCCTGGAGGTGATGCGGAACAAGCTTACTTAGTTGTGTGATTTCTTTTATACTGATTTCTTTCAGAACATGCAGCTGACCTGTTAGGAACTTAGAACATGACTGCTCCAAGAAAATCACTCTAAAATATTTCAATTTCTTCAAATAATTCTCCTGCAGAAGAAAGTAAGGACTATAATGATTTGTAGTTGCAAACTTACTTGAGTCTGGGCACTGATGTTCAAGTGTTTTCCTCTTCTTTTTTTTTTTTTTTTAAAGATCTTATTTATTTATTTGATGGAGATAGAGAGAGAGAGGAAGTGAACAAGCAGGCAGAGAGGCAGGGAGAGGGAGAAGCAGGCTCCCCGCTGAGCAGAGAGCAAGAGGCTGGGCTCCATCCCAAGGTCCTGGGATGGAGGACCTGAGCCAAAGGCAGATGCTTAACCAACTGAGCCACCCAGGTACCCCCTCCCCCTGCCTTTTTTTTTCCCAAAAGAAACAAACAGGGTCACCTGGGTGGCTCAGTGGGTTAAGCCTCTGTCTTCGGCTCATGTCATGATCCCAGCGTCCTGGGATGGAGCCCCGCATCGGGTTCTCTGCTCAGCGGAGATCCTGTTTCCTCCTCTCTCTCTCTTTTGCCTGCCTCTCTGCCTACTTGTGATCTCTGTCAAATAAATAAAAATAAAATCTTCAAAAGAAACAAAGACATGGAAAAAGCAAGCATATGTGAATTCTAAACAAAGTGTGTGCTGACTCTTCATGTTCAGCTTCCTTATTGGAAACATGCAACATACAAACCTGCAAAGCTTGTCTTTCTTACTTACAACCACGAAGTAAAAAGCATAAACTGTTTATTATCTGTACTGCTTTATAGAAGAAAAATATATTGATACTTAATAGTATCAGAGAGTTTCAGAGACCAGTAGGGATTTTTTCCTAATGGTCTCTCATAATAAGCATATATATATTTAAAACATAAGCAAATTTACAAAGTTTATATTTTTAATAAAATATAATCATGCAAAGGGAAACAGGAAAAGATTACAAAGTTTTTTGTACATCTGTCATGTATATCTGTAGAAATATGAATATAAATGAAAAACCTAGTTACTTTAAGACCAGTTTTTTCAAATTTGGAATCCAGAGCGGTTTCATACATCCATCTAGTTCAGAAAGGGATGTTCACATAAAGGGACAGAAACAGGTGCAAGAGCATAGTTCTCGTTACCTATTTGAATATTTCAAAATGAAATAAATGGTGTTGATGGTTAATATCCATTAATATATTTCTTAAAATTGATAATGTCTAAATTGCTTGGAATAAAAAACTCACATGTTTGCCAGCTTATTTTTAATTATGAATTAAATATTAGAAAAAATTCTAAAACTGAAAATACTGAAGAAATCCTCTAGATATCCACCCCATAAAGAGTCATGAATGAAGAGGTGTTTGGAATTATAAACAAGTAAACCAAAATTATTTAATTGCTTCTGTGGATGGAATTAGCACATAATGGGGTGAAGGAATATGTTATATATTTTGAATTTGGATCCTGTAAACCCTATAATACAGGGTTCAAGACATTTTCACTTAAAAGAATTGATGCAAAATGGGCTAAAAGCTTTTTTCAGGGTTTCACTGGGGCAAACAACTCAACACCAAGATTCTTTCATGAGACAAATGGGGTTGTATTTAATAGAGGTGGCATTCTATTGGCAAAGACCTGAAAGGGAGAATAAAGGAGATATACACAGAATGGTAATACACTGAAATATGCTACCTAGTAGAGATCAAAACAAACAAGAAGCATGACCAAGGACAGGCAAATTGATATTCAAGTCAGAGAGGGTATGTTAAGACAGTGGGAAATTAGCTAGAATCAAGTATTCGAGTCTCAGAGAAGCAGTGCTGTAAAAATTATCACAAATACCACTCCTTCTCCTTTTGGTGTCTAGTTTGACCTTCTTCCCTTTCTTCCTACAAGATTCCCTTCCTACAAGATTACCTTTCTTCCTATAAGACTCCCACTTTGTTTTTCATTAATTTCTGCAAAGGAGTATTAGACACTAAGTACACCCCAAGTACTTTGCAAATGAAAGTACCAATACTTAAACACAGTACGTATAATAATTGCTTCTTGCTAATATTGTTTTCTTCCAGTTAACTAGAGCTCTGGGATACTTTTATGATTCATCTACATTCACACACATGCACACACACATAACACACACACACAAACACAGAAACACACACATAATCCCAAACATGCTTTTAGCTTAAAAATGGAAAAAATCATATAGTATGGGGGTTCATTTTCATTTTTTAAAAATTCCTATTAAAATCATAGTTATTTTCTGTCATGGTGATAGACATCAAAAACTATTTCTGTGAGAAGAAACAGAGAAGGCAATAGTTGGTGATGTGCTCGGGGTTTTCTTGGCAACATAATACATCATGGGAGAGGGTCAGGGAAGGCTGATATATAAAGAAATACTTATATTGCTGGATTTGCTTAGTATAATATAATTTAACTCTGGAAGCTATAATATGGTGAGCTATGAAGCTGCATGTAGAAAGCATACAAAAAGATAAAGCTTGGGAGGAAGAAATCTCCTTCTCAGCAATGAAGCAAGGAATTATAGCCTGGTGTTAAGAGAAAAAAATTTACTCTGAAAATAAGAGAAATTGATCTGGCCACAGTGATAACTTGTCAAGGGAAGAAACTGCAAATTACTTCAATGAATTCATCCCTAGTGGATTTTTAAACCAGAGTAGATAAGATACAGCAAAGTATATTAATATGGACAACAATAAGCTGGCAGAAAGATAGAGTGAGAAAACTCTTAGGTCATTTTCATTATTATTCATCAGTTTTTAAAAATGCATTTGATATCTTAAAGGGTCTTGGGGTTTATGGACACGTTTTTTCAGAGTGTTATAAGCAAAAAAATAATTTAAAAAAAGGACCTTATGTCTTGAAAGCAATTTCAACCATTTTCTCAGCAAGTTGAACATTGAGAAATGTCTTATGGTGCAAATTAATAGAGGATCCTAAGATTTATGTGGTAGCGAGAAATTACTGATTCCAAAAACATAGGTTTAGACTTAATGCTTAAAGCTCTTGAAGAGCTAATTTCCAAATTACATTCTGAGAGCATTTTAACCTCCCACCCCTTCATGTAGTCTGCATATTCACCAAACAACAGCATCACCCCTATTCTCTCCTTGCTTATATATCACATGTTCTCTGGGCTCCCTGCCTTTCTTGGCTCATGTAATTTTCAGCTTGCTTGTACACATCCAGCCACACCCCACTCACATACCAAGCATTCTCCAACACCCTACTGATTACCTTCCTAGGTAAATTCCCAAGGACCTGTGTTCAAATCTCTTTTCTAATGTGTTCACTTTTGTGTTTTAATTATTTACACACTTAACTTACTTCTACCATAACAGTGGTTACCCAGGCCTAAACCTTTAGCCGCTGGGGAAGAAAGGAATTATTGAAGGGGGCTCATAAATTTATACATGCCTGTATATTTTTTCAATTAATAGGGTAGTGAACTATAGCCAGTATTATATGAAGAAATGTAAAATATTGAGTCTAATGGGAGACAGCAAAGTACAGTTTGTGGACCAAATTCAGTCTACTGCCTGTATTTGTAAATACAATTCTATTTAGACTATTATATTAGACTACAGTTCTATTAGACTACCACCACACCTGTTCATTTTATGTATTGTTTACCTTTGTTTTCCTGTGATAACATTAGAATTTGGTGGTTGCAATAAAAAATATATGGCTTTCAAAAGTGAACATATTTACTATCTGATCATTTACAAAATGATCAGTTGCTTACCTCTGCTCCAAAATATAATCATCTTCAGGATAATGGTAGTATCATAGATATATTTGTATCACCCCCTGTAGACATTTAGAGAAAGTCCCAAACTCTGGAGATCGAAATCAGAAATTATTACATTTTCCCAGAAACATTATCTTCTTCCATTTTTATTACCACTCTTGCTTACAGTTCTCAACAAATACTCGAGTTTACAAATATTGGTCTTGCTGATTTTTCTCTCCTCAATGTTCATATCTATTAATTATTTTTTGTGTTTATTTGGTCAAATCATCTGGGTATCCTCTCCTCAATCTCGGTCCCCCTCTTTCTTCCAGATGTGACACTTAATTGAATGTGCATCCTTTCCATACATGATTTCATATTATAAGCATATATTTTTGCATATATATGTATCCTCAATATAGAGTGCTATTTTAAAAGTTTTAAGAATTTACATATGTGGTATCATATGCAACAACATTTCATAGAGCAAACCTTTTTTTTCCTCTCCACTCAACTCAAATCTTTTTCTGACTCTGACCCTCTACTTCTGTCTCTCTCTTATAAGGACCTTTGTGATTATGTTGGGCCCACCCAGATAATCCAGGATTACCTCCCATTTCAGATCTTTAACTTAATTGCATTGCAAGGTCCCTTTTATCACATAAAGTAACATGTTCCAGAGATGAGGATGTGGATATCTTTGCAGGGACATTATTCAGCCTACCACAAGTATAAAAGTCTCAGTTATTAGATACTATCGATTCCCTCTTCAGTGCAAGTGTAGCAATCTCAATATTGCCTCCAGTGGCTAATGGTGCTTCCATATCTTTATTTATTTTTTTAAAAGATTTATTTATTAATTTGACAGAGAATGAGAGCACAAGCAGGAGGAGCTGGAGAGGGAGAGGGAGAAGCAGGCACCCTGCTAAGCAGGGAGCCTGATGCGGGACTTGATCCCAGGACCCAGGGTTCATGACCTGAGCTGAAGGCAGACGCTTAACCGACTGAGCCACCCAGATGCCCCTCCATATATTTATGGATGCCTGGCACTGACTGTCAGCCTCTCTGGAAGTTATCAAATCTAAACTTACTGGTATTGCTTATAATTTTAAATTGTTATAATTTCAAATATATAGAAAAGTCACACGAATACTGAAGGAACATGTATATCACTTGTTTATATTCAACTATTCTGTATATTTGCCCCATTTGAGACTAAGCTGGTATACCCCTTTATATCTAAACATTTCAACGTGAGTTTCCTAAGAATTAGGACATTCTTTTATTTAGCCACAGCGCCATTATGTAAATCAGGAAATTTAAAATTGATTCAGTACTTTCACATAATTCCCAGTCACTATTTAATTTCCATCAGTTGCCCCAATAATATCCTTTATGACTATTTTCCTTTGGTTCAGGATCCACTTTAAGATCACAAATTATATTTATTTGTCATCTTTTATTAGATCATTTTATTGGGAAAATTCCCCCCAGTCTGATACTTTGACATAGTACAGGCCAACTATTGTATGGAAGGTACTTGCCTTTGCCTGATAGTGCTTCACAATTTTATTCAGGTCATGTACGTTTTTGGTAGGAATACCCCAGAAATCTTTGCCAGCACATGTTATTAGGAGCAACATGGTGTTGATCTACCCCAAACTAGTGATATCTGTGGCTAGTTGTTTCAATTATTTCTTCCAGGTTTCTCCACTGTGATGCTATTATCTTTTCGCTTTGTAGTTAAGAATAATCTGTGGGCATTATGGAGGACACGGATTGCATAGAGCACTGGGTGTGGTGCATAAACAATGAATTCTGGAATACTGAAAAGAAATTTTAAAAAAAAGGCTACCTGAGAAATAAAAAAAAAAAAAAAGAATAATCTGTGGGGTAATACTTTGATATTATACGTATCTTATTCCTCCTCAAACTTGTACTCACTAATTTTAGCATCTATGGATGACTAATTCTATTGTCTGTTTTACACAGACTAGTTGATGTTTTGTTTTTAATAAAGAGCTTTCCTTTCTCCTTTCTTTTATTTACTTGTATCTTTTTGAATTTATGTATTTTTTATTTTATTCAATGAATTATAGTCCATTAATATAACTTATTTTTATGTTCCACTGTCCCAGATTTGACCACTTGGAGTCCCCTTTAAACTGGCTCAAGAGAATTTTTAACATATTTCCGTAATTCATTGAATGGTCTCTTATTTTAAGGCACAAAAATCTGTTCCAGACTCCTCTTGTGCCTTTGTTTGTTTATATTCTGTCTACCTTATCTTATAATTATGATGAAATAAGATTGGTGAGTTGCTTGGTGTTTAATCTAGGGAAAAGGAATATGAATACTGAAATGTGATTATGTAATGAAATCTGTTTAAGATGGAGAAAGAGATGAGGGGTGCCTGGACGTCTCAGTCTGTTAAGCGTCTGATTGTTGATTTCCTCACAGGTCATGATATCAGGGTCATGAGATCAAACCCCATATCTGGATCTGTGCTCAGCACAGAGTCTGCTTAGGATTCTCTCTGCCTCTCCCTCTGCCCCCTACCCTGCTTGCTCTCTCTCTCTCTCTCTCGAATAAATAAATTAATACATACATACATAAAGTTTTGAAAAAAAAAATTGGAGAGAGATGAGAATGACAGTGATAGTGAGAAGGAAACACTCCCCAGAAAATACAGTATCAAATCAGTGTTACCTTATTTCTTTTACTTCTATTCTCAGTGATGTTGCTTCAGCTCTCAAGTAATACTAAAAATAAGAAGGGCTTGGCAAAGCAGTAATTGATAAAAACACATGACGATAGTTTATCAGAAGATCTTTCAGTACCTTTTCCTGAAACAATGTTAACTAAAATTTTGTGTTCTTAAACCAAAGTAATAAGATACTTTCTGTGGAATAGTATGTGTCTTTCCATATGTGTGTAAAATATTGGATATCATTCTAATTAAATAATTTTATATTAAATCTCTTTGATACATATTTGGTCTTTATATGTTCACATCTGTGTATGTTTTCCTTATAGCTTTCTGTGCCCTCTTAAACTATGGTGTCATTATATTCTAGTTGATTATGTATCATTTCATTAAATTATAAATTTAAAAATTAAAATTCATATAACTTGTAATTCATAAATTAATTTATAAAATGCACATGCATACATTTACACATTTATTTGTTGCTATGTTACAATCACTATTCTGGACACTAAGTGACAGAGTAGTATGGAAAAAAGTCCTGAACAGCGATATTAGGTTCTTATTGCTGGTGTAACAAATTGTCACAAAGTTAGTGGCTTATAGCAGCATGAAATTATGATACATCCCTGGAACTCACTGGGTCTCACTGGGCTAAAATCAAGTTCAGCAGGTCTTTGTCACTCCTGGAGGTTCTAGGGGAGAGTCTACTTTCTTATCATTTCTAGCTTCTAGAAGTCAACCACATTCCTTGGTTTGTAGACTCATATTTTGATTTAGAAAGCCAGGAATACTGAGCTGAATCTTTACACTGCTAGCACTCCGGTCTTCTTTCTTAACATCTAGTTAATCCCAAAAATTTCCCTATTTTAATATCGGCTGATTAGCAAACTTCATTCAATCTGCTACCTTAAAACCCTTCCCCATATCATATAACATACTCAGTTTCTAGAGATTAGAACATGGACATCCTTGAGGGAACATTATTCTCTCTACCACAGTAGTCAGGACTGGTAAGATCTCTGCCCTGATGGAAATTCTATTTTAACGAGGGGAGAAGTAAACAAATATAGAAACATGTCATAAATTTTAAAGACTAATAAATACTCTAATAGAGTAGGGT
Source organism: Taxidea taxus jeffersonii (assembly GCA_003697995.1). NCBI lineage: Eukaryota > Metazoa > Chordata > Mammalia > Carnivora > Mustelidae > Taxidea > Taxidea taxus. Next base: position 109,186 of record RCUC01155629.1, on the reverse strand, counting down.
TAGTGGAAAGAGATTGATAGGGACTCAGTGTTATAAAAATTAGACTATCTTATCTCCATTTTTTTAAGCGATAAATTAAGACCAAGAAGTGAGGCAATTCTCCTGGTGTTAAGGTGGCATTCACATCTCTGTGTCCAAATCTCATGCTCTTTTCGCGATTGAGCTCTGCTTCCCCATTTACCCAAATGTCAGATCGAGATGGGAATGAATTTCCCCATGTCACTCACACTTCCACCTGCAGTCCCTCGCATAGTGTCTGGCACATAACAAAACCTCAGTATTTATATATTATTGGTGTTGATATTCTTCTTAGGCATTCTCATCTCCTATTTTTCATTGCTTCACTGAGCAAGTAAGAGAATTATTCTACAGGGACATACTCAGAAGTTTCCTTTGAAAAAACTTCTGCAAGAGACAAAGCAATACAAAGATCCATAGCCTAATTATTCCTCACATTTATCTACAGATTTTTCAGTGCTCTCATCACGTGGGTCAGAGTCATGGGTGAAATACCAGCAAGCAAAGGATTGCCCTCTGAGAAAACAAACCAGGCAGAATTATGCAAAAGTTGTGACCAAATGGCTCATATAATCATGAGGTCATTTTTTAAAAAATATTTTATTTATTTATTTGACAGACAGAGATCACAAGTAGGCAGAGAGGCAGGCAGAGAGAGAGGAGGAAGCAGGCTCCCTGCTAAGCAGAGAGCCCGATGCAGGGCTTGATCCCAGGACCCTGGGATCATGACCTGAGCTGAAGGCAGAGGCTTTAACCCACTGAGCCACCCAGGTGCTCCTCATGAGGTCATTTTTAATAACAGGGCATTTCTTTGAAGGAGAGAATAGTTTCCAAGACCCAGATTGCCTAATTGTTTGAGGGAGAGATAGTTTTCTTCACTTTCTTGATACTGTTTTTAAGTCACCCCACTGCTCTAAAGTAAAATCTGGTGACTCTTTGCTACCTAAAACAATCCAAAATTCCCGTCATCACATTAAAGACACTTAGCAGTCTGGATCCAATCTGTCATTCCAGTTTCATTTTCTACTGTCCTATATTCTGTTGTAGGCTACCTCATTGTGCGTCACAAATGTTTCCAATTTTCAGGAAATTCCCTGCATTCCATACTTTCCTAAGAGTCTGTTCCATAAAAACAGGGACGGTGACATGTATTTTTGTAGTGTTGGGACTTACCATAGAGTTAGGCATGTAATAAGAATCAACAGATGAGCTATATAACTAATAAGCTGAGTAAATAAATGAATTAATATCATTTGACTGTTCAATAATTCTGTACTTGTTTCTTAGATCTATAATTGCATTTATGTCTATTAAAATATGAAACATTTCCTTTGTTTTTAGTGCTGAATTAGCTCAGACATTTCCTATATTTTAGATTCAAGGCATTAGCTTGACTGTGTCTCATGGTGGATGATTCTAAGGAAACTCTGGGACTGTATGTGCCCATCTCCTGATCAGCCATTTGCTTTGGTACATTGGGACTTTAATAGAAACTGCTTAATGTGCAGGTAAAGTCAGCAAGAAATGAAATACAGGTCATTACTCAGTGGCATCCATTGAGAGAACAGCAAAATGTAAATCACTGAGAAATGGGGGTGGTTCATGCCATTTTGCACTTTGGAGTAAGTCTGAGGACTTCCTGTGGCTGAGAAGTCCCAGGGTTCACTTTAGAAAGCTAAGGAGCAAATCTGCTCCCTGTCAGGGTCAACTTAATACCAGCCACTCTGTGCTCTAGAATAGGAAAGTGAAGATTGTATTTTTTCCCTATGCTCTGCAATTGTCTAGCCCTACCCTTCATGTACATACAGTATAGTATGTGACCTTAGGTTGTCACTTGGGTTCTCCAGACCTCAGCTTCTTGATTTATAAAATGAAAATTATATTTATTCTCCCTATTTGGCATGATTCTTTTTGAGCATTAAATAAAATATGCAAAAGGGCTTGGGTAGCAGACCTTATCATTGCCCCACCATCTTTCAGTGTCTCTAGCCAATCCCCAAATTCCAGTACTTGGAACTCTGCAGATACCAGCCTTTTTTCCCCCTGAAACCATGGAAAACCTCACTGTCTATGTGCTCAGGAGTGTGCACACACACACAAACAGGTAGAACACTGAGGAAGGAACAACTCCAAGAGCCCCTCTCAACTATCAGTTCTCCAGAATTAGTATATAAACGTTCTGGTTGCCTCACACTTTGGGTTGCCTAATTATGACATGTGTGTTTTGTATCAATTTCCAGAGTCCAAGCAGAATTTAGCTCCGTTTGAATACTGTGTCAGCCGGCTGAAGACACACGTTCCACTGGCTGCTTTCCATTCTCTTTCTCATGTCTCTGCCTGTGTTATCAGAACTCCTCAGACTACTTAGAAATGAACCCCCAGTCTCAGGATCTCTACTGGGGAGAACCCAAATAACAGCCTACACATCGTGAAGAGCCACCTGAGGGGAGACTGATGATGTTGTTATTTTGATAAATTAGAAACATAAAGCTAAAAGAACCTTTGGTACTTTGGGCTTCCCAGGGCATATAAGGAATGGAGTTGCGAAGGTCTCTGGGTGATAGCCTGAGGCAGGATTAGAAGTAGAGCAAGGCAGAGTCTAGCTGAGCCCAAGGATTAGCCTAAGGGCACATCATCAGACTTCAGCTCAGAAAAACTATTTTTTAAACCCAGTAATGATCTCTAGGTTCATAAATATAATTCAAGGAAAGGAAGGTAGGGTAGCAAATTGCACCTCAGATGCATTCCAGTGTGTGGGAACATCCATAGCATATGTTAGCCCTAAAAGGAATCTTACAAGCTCACATCAATTTACATTTATAACCTGTTTTTCTGACACTTGTGACAGATTGATTTTCAAAATGTCCCAGGAAAAAAAAAGAAAATAAATAATATAGTACTGAATTATTACCCATAGAGTAAAATAAGAACCCATGAGTTCACACTGATTAAAAAATTGAAAGAATTAATAAATGGTGGGGAGGGTATTGTTCTGCCTTAAAGCAGAATTCCAACTAATACAATTAGAATAGAAGACACATACTAATTGTTTTAGTCAAGAATCGTCTAAGGATGCTACACCAAAGTATGATGAAAATAAGATATTTACATAATTTCAAAGCATCTCCCCACATGATACTTACTAAATACAAAAAAAAATGTAATTTACAGTGGAAAAATCTGACAAGACCTTAACTTCACCAATAATAAGACATACAGACATCATGAGAATGAGGAAAGGTGACACGATGAAAAGGAACAGCATACTTTCTGTGGTAGGTATTCTTACCAAAAATACATCGTCATGAGAAAACATCACACTAAGTCAAGAAACATTTTACAAATCAACTTTCCAGTACTCTTGAGAAATATCAAGGTTGTGATAGACAAAGATCAATGAAAGAACCTTTCCAGATTAAAGGAAAATAAGAATCCATGGCAACAAAATGAACCTTCATTCTACATTAGGTCCTGGGTCAGTATATAAGAACATTGGTTGGTCAATTGGCAAAATTGGTCTGTAGATTTAAATATTAATTGTATCAAGGTTAATTTCCTGATTTTGATCAGTGAATTCTAGTTATATTTTGAAGAATCTGGGTAAAGGGCATAAGGGGTTCTTTGTACTATTTGTATAATTCTCTTAAGGTCTAAAATTATAACTGAAAAAATCAAACCTTCTAAGATATACAGACATAGTCACTCAAGGGGATCATATAATAATCAGAAACATGTCAACCCTAAATCTCAAAACTAAGGACCAAAGTTTAGAAATCATGTGTTATTTAAATTAAACTTTGATTTTAAATCAGAAGCTGTTTCATGAAAATATTGTTGTTATATTGCCATTTGCTTTTTAAAAAATGCTTGTTTTATAGGAACTCATGTTTGATAAGGACTCACAAAACCAATGTTTGTATCTCTACCACTTAGGTATAATATTATTGAATGTCTCCATGTCCATTTCTTTCTCTGAAAAAGAAAATGGAGATAAACATCATCTCTGTCTTTTGAGACCTTGCAAGTAAATGTAACAAAGAAAACCAAAGCAATTATAATGAAAACACTCTAAAACAGTCCTTGCTATTCTCTGTATACTCAGGTTCAATATCCCACTCCGAATTGAATGCGTAAAAAATTATATTTTTCTCTCAATGTGAATTATTTTGAAATATGATTACATTTTTCAACAGATTTATTTTTATTGAAACTGGATTTTTTCTAACCCCAACCTTTCCAGTTCTCAAGAGGCTGCCTTTTAATTATATCATCCCTTGATCTGGAGTCTTATTATTCGTTTAAATGTTACTGTTTGGACTTGAATTGATCTCTTCTGTTCGATTTCAGGGTTAGCATTTGCTGCAACACAGAGTGAATTTTTACTCCTGTTGCCTTGAGGGAATTTATTGGAAACATCATGTTGCACTTGATGGAGGTTCTTCTGATGAAAAGGTTCACAAAAAAGAACAAATTAATCTTTGGTAACAATGGTACCATCCAATGCATTTTCCTATATCCTATACTTTTTATTCTCTTTCTCATTGGGCCCTAGCTTCCTGATTCTCTTCATGAAGAAAATACACTATAATTTATTTTAAAAGAACTCCTCTGGCTGCCTTCTGGTCTTAATTAAAACAGGGACCATAGTTTATCTGGAATCCTAATCTGGCTATGAGTGTTCAACAAAGAGCCTCAGAACCATAGCTCAAACCACAGAAAAAATCAATCAAGAGGAATTTGTCTGTCCTATTGATAAAGAGAAATGAGACCTCCTGGCTATGAGGAAACAAATTGCTATCCCAGTCAACCTCCTTTTCTGGTCCCTTAAACTATATGTTTATGTATATGTAAATATATAATTTAAATACACCCGCACATGTTTGTGAGTGTGTGCACAACACACACTAATTTGAGGTTTGTTTTCCTTGTTTTGTTCTGCTGTGTATTTCCACACAAAAGGTGTATTATAAATCCCCTTGGAATGGCTAAAATATTTGTGAGTTTATTGTACAACAACTTTCTCACTGCTATTAATCTTATTTAGCACCTAGGGGACTTCGTCTATAGTACATGGGGATTGTAGATATAAATGCAGTGTTATTAGGACATTGTTCTGTATTGAATATATCAGGAGCACCCGGGCTGACCTGAAATGGCCAATTTGCCCTGCTCAGTTTGTCAGGATAGTGTTGAAAATTATCTGTTCAACTGAGAAAGAGTGTTTTCTCTCCCAAATACGTGTTTAGTATCCCTTTGCATTATTAACCATGTGCCAAATATTAGTCTCCCTAAATTGTAGCTGTAAAAAATCAAATGACCCATGTTTCTGAAGAGTTCTGAATATAAGGCAGCTTATATTAATTACTGTGAATTAAGAATATGAAGTCTAACCTCTTACTATAACAAAGGGAGCAAATTACCATCTCCAGTGTACTTAAGCAATTCTTAAATTATAATATTAAAAGAATTACTCATTATTCCACATATAGTGACCAGTGCCTACATAACAGAATGCATATGACCAAATGACATAGTAGGGGTAGCACTTGTTGCCTGGAAATTCAGCTTATAATTAAGGAGTTGCTCTTATTTATTTTTCCTCTAAGGAGCTAATATCATCTTCAAAATAGAGTAAAGACCATTCTAAAAGCAACATTGCCAGAGAATATTCACGTATCTGGATAGACACTGTCATGGAAACGTTTCAGATGAGGTAAGGGAAATGGTGAAGAGGAATCACAAGGAAGAGGAAGATGAACACAGAGATTCGAAAAATAAGTCCAAGTAAGCTATCGGTGGGTTTTCATGTTTACCTCAGGTCAGAGTTGTCTGACTTTCTTTCATTTCTTCAACGGGGAAATAGAGTATTTTTTCTTTTACTTATAAATATTCTGAGAGTGTAGGTTGTCTGTGTAATGGCTTCCATTAAGATTCTTTCAATATTTCTTTCTGCTTGATTTTAATATAAGTGTGCTAACATTACTACAGAAAGCTTCACTAAATTATTGTTATAGCTAAATGTTACAGGTATTACAGTATAATTCATGATAAAGGGTTATTCATTAGTTCAAGGTTCTGTTAGCATAATCTTTCTGCCTTCATGACTAAGAAGTAACAATGTTTTTTCATTTTATAATAGTGAGCTAATTGGTCATTTGCCTAATAGTAGCCCTTAAAAAATGTAAAGAGTATGGTGACAATATTGCTCCTTCCCTACTAAAATAGAAGAAGGACAGGATAGTATACTTGAAATAGCTACATACAATTGCAAAGTTAGAGAAGCTGACTTCAAGATCCATCTTCTCTGCCCATATATGTTATTAAGAAAGTAATTTATTGTGGAGCCTGGATACCTCAGACGGTTGAGCAGCCAGCTGTTTGTTTTGGCTCAGGTCATGATCTCATGGGTCATGAGATTGATCCCCACAGTGAGCTCCCTACTCAGCAGGAAGTCTGCTTGAGATTCTTTCCTTCTGCCTGTCCCTCTACTCTCATGCTCATCATCTCTCTCTATCCCTCTCTAAAATTAAATAAATAAATCCCTAAATAAATAATTTCTTTCTGAACTTGTTTCTTAGCTGTAAGGTGAGGATAATAATAATTAAACCTATCCTCTAAGGATGTTGTGAAACTCAAATGTGATAATATATGTGATCATACATGTATACATTTTTTAAACATAAGGTCTTATTGCCATAATCATCTTCAAATTTTTAAGCCTTTGCCTGTGAGTATAAATATGACCAGTTCCTACTCACCCACCCAAAACATACCAAAGGCTCTGATGTCTTATATTATTCTTTAGATATTTGCATATAATCCATGATACAAGTATAGATCTTTAAATAATTATATTAATTTTGAAAGCCATTTGAAAGAAGGAAAATACTATAACATAGAGATATCATTGGATATTGAAACTTTAGGAAATCACAGGTACTACTTTGAAGGAATCTGATGAAGTCTGCCTCCTCCTCAGGTATCTTTGTGTTAGGATTATCTGGAATATAATTAAATCCATGAATCACAATTTTGTAAGGTGTTCTAATGAGGATGAAGCTCCTTTTCCCTGGAAGAACAATGCCTTTTGTTAGGGAATGTCTAATGGTGTGGATCTGGGGAATTTAAAAGTGCTGTGGGGGAGGAAATGGGAATGAATGGGCATAGGGGTGTGGAGAGAGAAAGCAGCTACGGGACACTCGTTTCAACAGCTGAGTCTGGAAGAGCCTCTGCATAATCTAAAGAATAAGTAATTTAGATAGGACTTCCACTTCCCTTTCTCGACACTGTGCTTTTCTGAGATTTCTCTGACCGTCCAATGGAGGTTCTCTTGTATCCCAACGAAGGCCTAACTAGTCTGACGAGGACAGAGATCCAGGCTGGCCTGTGGGAGAGACAGACCTTATCTATCTCTAATATTCTCCAGAGAAGCAGTGACCAGAGACTTTTCACCCACAGTTCTTGTGAGTGTCACTAGGCAGAGGCAACACCAACCACATGATCTGGCTCCACTCATCTTTCAGACCTCATCTTGAACCATTCTCCTCTTGACTTACTGCACTCTAGACATAACAATCTCCTGTTCATTCTTCAGAAATGAGATAATAAACTCTTTCCGATTCCAGGACTTCTACATGTTCTGTTTTCTCAGCCCAGAACATTCTTTTACTGTTCTTTACATGGTTGGCTTCTCCACATGCATAAGTTCTCATCATATACATTGGTCGACTAGAGTGAAATTGGTAGTAGCCCTGTGACTAACACCCCATGATAAAATTAACACTTTGAGAAGAAAGAATGGACTTTCTTTTTATGTAGGATTAGAAAATTTAGGTATAAGATTTGGAGGAAAAATACTAATTTCTGAAAATAAATTCAGATGAATTAATACCAATATACAAAAAATCCCATTAGAAAACAGAAAAATATACTTCTAAACTTAGAAAGAAACTTTTAAACCAACATAAATAATAAAATCCTTAATTACCATAAAAATTATGATTTTTCTTCAGAAAAAAACATAGAAGTGAAGTTAAAATGTAAATAACAGACCTGGAGAAAATATTTGTAATATATATCTCAAAGGAATGATACCCTGTCACCAAAACAACCTTCCTTAATGTTCCCCTCAGTTTCTTCTTGATTCTTGTCCCTGGACTACTTTTTCTTTGAGCATTTTCTTTAGAAAACTTGTAAATTCTTTTCTTGCCTCTTTGGGATGTATGTAAATCCGTTTTTTCCCATTTTTTATTGTGGTAAAATGCACATAAAATTTACCATGTTTACTAAGTGTACATGGTAATATTCATAATGTTGTGCAACCATCATCATTTCCATAACTCTTTTCATCTTGTGAAGATGAAACTCCAGTACCCATTAAACAGTATTCTCCATTCCCTTTCCCCAGACACTGACAACCACCACTCTACTTTCTGTCTCTAGGATTTTGACTACTCTAAGTACCTCGTGTAGGTGGAATCATACAGTATCTGTCTTTTTGTGATGGACCTGTTTTACCTAGAGCAATGACCTCAAGTTTCATCTGTGTTATAGCATTATGTCAGAATGCCCTTACTCTTTAAAGCTGAATGATAGTCCATTGTATGTATATAACACATTTTGCTTTCCATCCAATTGTCGATGGATACTTGGGCTGCTTCCACATTTTAGCTATTGTGAATAATGCTGCTACAAACATGGGTGTACAAATAGCTCTTTGAGAACCTGCTTTCAGTTCTTTGGGGTATATACCCAGAAGTGGAATTCTGAATCATATGGTAATTCTATTTCTCATTTTTTGAGGAACTACCACACTACCTTTCTCTGGGAGTACATGGTCACTTTCTAATTTTCCCCATATATGCAGTTGGTTTTGGATGTTCTAGTCCTTAATGTATGGCTCCCAAAAGGGGGCAAAGGGAAAAAATGACAAGGGAGGAAGGGCGCTGGCCCTTTAAGATCCCCCAGTAGTTGCTTCAGTTGGTGTGTGTTGGGGTGTCTCACAATAGTGAGGGAAGATGCAACAACAAGGGCCACAGCTTTTTTTGTCTACACCTCTGTGATGGGAAGCAGCTAGCAATTAAATCCCAGATCCAAATACTTGGAGGACAGGGTGCTTTTTGTCCATTCTGGTCCCCACAAGCTGTGTATATAGAGCAGGTGTGTAATTGCTATGAGTAGGGATGGGGGATAGGTAGCTGCTACTGTAATAAGAGATGAAATTCAGCAAAATCAACCACAATTTACCAACCAAATCTTCCCCTGGAAATTGCAAACATTCAAGAGATTCTAGATTTCCAAAGCAGCTATAGCACATATCTTCTGTCAATGCAATTGTTGTCTAGGTGGGGAGATAGATACCTGGTTCTTCCTACTCTGCCATCTTCCCAGAATCTTCTCTGTAAAAAATTTTAATAGTCTTTTGCCAGTTTTATGACGTGGGAATGTCTTTCTCAAGGACCTGGGAGCTACCTCTTCAAAATGTAATCTTCAAGGGAGATAAAACCCTACACATATCTCTAGTTTCTTTGGGAAGAAGGTATGAGTCTCCCTCCTGTCAGGACTATATGAGAAAATTTATTTTTCCCCTGGATACTTAGTAAATACAGATGACCTGTGTTCTCCCTCTCACTCCAGTATTTAAAACTTCCTTGCCTTTCAATTAGGCAGAGTTGAATTCTGAGTTCTGGCCTCTACCCTATTGCATTAGCCTTGAATTTAGTCTGCCTTACATGTTTAATTTTGTGTGGTACGATTTTTGCTTTGACACCAGAAAATGTAATGAGCTAGCACAGATCAGGAAAAAAAAAAGATAGCCAAATTTTAAGTGGTGAAGTAAACAATATATTCAGATAGTAAAAATCTAAAATGCCTGATGAACATGGGAAATAATTCTTCAGCCAATTTATATCAAAGAATTACAAATCATAACAACAATAAAATGTCAAACATTAGCCAGTATCCAGGCTTGGCAAAGGCATAAAGAAATGGAAATTGTCATATATTACTTGGGAGAGTAGGTTTTTATTTATTTTTTAATTTTGTCTTATTTATTTATTTATTTATTTATTTTAATTTTTTAATTTTTTTATTAACATATAAAGTATTAGCCCCAGGGGTACAGGTCTGTGAATCGCCAGGTTTACACACTTCACAGCACTCACCATAGCACATACCCTCCCCAATGTCCATAACCCTACCACCCTCTTCCTCTCCCCCTGCCCCCCACAACCCTCAGTTTGTTTTATGACATTAAGAGTCTCTTTTGGTTTGTCTCCCTCCTGATCCCATCTTGTTTCATTTATTCTTCTCCTACCCCCACACCCCCCATGTTGCATCTCCACTTCCTCATATCAGGGAGATCATATGATAGATGTCTTTCTCCATTTGACTTATTTCACTAAGCCTAATACCCTCTAGTTCCATCCACGTCATCGCAAATGGCAAGATTTCATTTCTTTTGATGGCTGCGTAGTATTCCATTGTATATATATTCCACATCTTCTTTATCCATCATCTGTTGATGGAAATCTAGGTTCTTTCCATAGTTTGACTATTTTGGACATTGCTGCTATAAGCATTTGGGTGCACGTGCCCTTTCGGATCACTACATGTGTATCTTTAGGGTAAATACCCAGTAATGCAATTGCTGGGTCATAGGGTTGCTCTATTTTCAGCTTTTTGAGGAACCTCCATGCTGTTTTCCAGAGTGGTTGCACCAGCTTGCATTCCCATCAATAGTGTAGGAGGGTTCCCCTTTCTCCACATCCTCGCCAGCATCTGTCCTTTCCTGACTCATTAATTTTAGCCATTCTGACTGGTGTGAGGTGGTATCTCATTGTGGTTTTGATTTGTATTTGCCTGATGCCCAGTGATGTGGAACACTTTTTCATGTGTCTGTTGGCCATCTGGATGTCTTCTTTGCAGAAATGTCTGTTCATGTCCTCTGCCCATTTCTTGATTGGATTATTTGTTCTTTGGGTGTTGAGTTTGGTAAGTTCTTTATTGATTTTGGATATTAGCCCTTTATCTGATATGTCATTTACAAATATCTTCTCCCATTCTGTCAGTTGTCTTCTGTTTTGTTAACTGTTTCCTTTGCTGTGCAAAAGCTTTTGATCTTGATGAAGTCCCAATAGTTCATTTTTGCCCTTGCTTCCCTTGCCTTTGACATGTTCCTAGGAAGAAGTTGCTGCGGCTGAGGTCGAAGAGGTTGCTGCCTTTGTTCTCCTCAAGGATTTTGATGGATTCCTGTCTCACATTGAGGTCCTTCATCCATTTTGAGTCTATTTTCATGTGTGGTATAAGGAAATGGTCCAGTTTCATTTTTCTGCATGTGGCTGTCCAATTTTCCCAATACCATTTGTTGAAGAGACTGTCTTTTTTCCATTGGACATTCTTTCCTGCTTTGTCGAAGATTAGTTGACCATACAGTTGAGGGTCTATTTCTGGGCTGAGAGTAGGTTTTTATTATATATGTATGTGTTTTAAAGACTGGTTAGTAACCATCAAAATTTAAAATGGGTATGACTTTTTGTTCCAGAAAATAGAATTTTTAGTTATTTATCATAAAGAATTTCTTATTACCTATTAAAAAGAATAATAGAAACAATTTCATATTTAATGAGAAAGTACTTACACTTTAATGACAAAAGAAAATTAAAAGATTCTGAAGGAAAGTCTTTCCTAAATGGAGATAGGACCGAATGGAATTCCAGTAAACAAAATGTTAAACATAGTGGATTTAAGGATTTAAGAAATTATTTTCCTTAATTGTTTTATACTTACCGTAGTTTCTCCTGCAGTTAAAAACAAATAAATTTTTAGAACAAAGTGTACAGTTAAAAATTGCAGATAGTGTTGTCTCACATCAAAATACAAACCCTTGCTTCAGTACAGGCTGTTTGCCCTTACTCTACAGGAACCTCCCAGAAATGAATGCATTCTCCAAGTGATTTAGCATCTTAAATGTGGCACTTAAAAAATAAGATGTCCCATCCACTTTTTTCACCTCACGTTTGGGGAAAAAAAAAGAGAGAGAGGAAGAGAGAGAGAGCATACCTTCAAAATAGTATTCAACCTTATCTTTGTATCAGGATCATTGCTCAAAAAGATTCCCAAATCTCACCTTTGCTACTTCTTTTGAAGGCCCGCTATTGCTGTCTGGGACGTTTCCCACCAGCACGTACAATCTCAACACTCAGAAATAAGGAGCCTCTTCCTAAATATTGCAGGTACATTTGATGAAGCGTGGGTGTTGGTTTCATCTTTGGCATGTGCTGACTTTCATCTGCTTCTCTCTCCTGAGGCACAGGGATGCCTGTAAAGCATAGGCACATTGTGGATACCCTGATAAATATTAAATGATGATGATGGTAATGACAGAGCAGAGCCCTGTATAATTCCTCCCTTGCACTGTGTGCCTCCTGAGACAGCTGTCACATCCTCGCTTTCAGAGGCAGAGATTCCTTGCCAAATTAAAGCTGGAGAGGAGCACAGTACATCCTCATGTCATTGTGGGAGTGTGAGATGTGAACGCCTAGAGCCATCCACGTCACTCAGAGACACATCTATTTGATAAATACTGTCTCAAGAGCCAATTCAGATCGACTATCTGACCAAGTCAATCAATCGTACGGATATCTGATCCAGAGAGCTTATACGACGCCCGAACTACTAATCAATCTCAGGGGGAACAAAGAGCCCAGCCCAGATGAGACTTTTAGCACATTTTAGTTGTGTTAATTTAATAACCAGGGATTTAACTTCCAATGCTTAGCCAAAAACATTTTTAGATGTGCTGTTTAATGAATTTATTTATTGAGGGACTGAGTGGATATTACTATCAATATCAGCATTGATTTTTAAGGAATTAAAGAATGTTACTGAGATACAATTTGCTTGGTATTGTACTAAGTACTATTTATGCATTTTCATGTTTAATATTCAAGTGAAGACCCTCAAAGGTGGATACTAATACTGTACTTTTGTACACTTGGAAGAATTGGGTCACAAGTAAGTAAGAAGGGTCTAATTCAGTTCCCCATGACTCCATAGTTTTCATAAGCTTTTGGAGAATACTTTAAGAATAGACAAAACACATTCACTTATTTTTTTTAAATGTGTACTAAGTATCTTTTGTTCAAAGTTTAATAAGAAATAAGCATAGCCAAAAGGAAAAACTTCAAGTTCATGTGCTTTAAGCTAGCAATTCTAATTCTTAGAAGCGCTTTTAAAGTGGCAATTCTATTCAAATTACAGTAAAACCTACAGATAAGAAAATGCCCATGTCCAATAATAAAGGGATGGTTTAAAACTACAGAATGGGATATTCTTCAACCATTAAAATTGAGTATTATAAAGACTAATAGACTCAAAATGTTGACTATACAACAGAAAATAAGAAAAAGAACATTTCTGTACAAATTTGCTGACTGCATGATAAAAAATGAATAGGAAATAAGACTAAAAACATACAACAAAATGTGTGTTAAGCTGTTAAGATTATCGGTGTTTTTCCCTTTTGTTTAAATAATTTCTAAAAATGTGTGACATTAATTTTATAATAGAAAACATCTTTAAAAAGAGATCTGCTACCGAATCAGATCAGATTCTTTGTTCTGATGGTCATATTAAATTATGATAACTAAAGTTTAAATTAATCACATATCTATTTTCTTTCTAAAATAACTGATTAATTCAGCAAGAAGAGCAGTCATGATTTATCAAGAGGTCTTAAAAAGCATAAGTATGTTTTTTAAATCATTGGCTGGGTTTGTTTTCATAGCACATTTTCCCTGATCACACATTTCCAGCTGTATGCTTACTACAAAATTATTTTTTTTAAAGGGAGAGAATTTTAGGAATTTTGATTATGATTTATGCAATTTCTGATTTACATAGTTTACCAGTGCTTTACATTTTAATTAACTCACCATCACTAGCACATTGAAATTATATTTAAACCACTAATTGAAAAAAGTTGTCAATTTCTGCACTTAGTCATGCAGCTATAAATTTCGTTGTCTCCTTCATGAGATTAAGGAGTGTCCAATTAAGACAATGACTTTAATCCATGAATTCATGAGGCATTTCCTAAGCTTTCCTTGGTTTCTACTAAATTGCATAATAAACTAGATTGTAAAGGCCAGCCACATCATGAAGAAAAATAATTATCGCCTTGTCTTGAGAATGGAAACATTCCTATGAAAGCTCCCCATAATGGGAAGTGGGGAGGGCTTGTTGTGAATCTTTGGCCTTCAGAGTCAGGCATGCACGTAAGTGTCCTGAAAGCGAATAGGGCAGGCAACAGGGAATAAAAAGGTCTTTGTGAGGAAAGGGGGCTGTCAAAATTCTGTCTTAGTTGTAAATAATTTTTTAAAGAATATTTTATCTTTTAAATGCTTGCAATTTCTGTTGTTCCCATCTAAAACAACATCTACACGAAAGCTTTTAAACTAGAGATACTCATTTAAATTAAGCACTTAGACTGTGCAAGAAAGAATTTTGTTACTTAAAATGGAAAAATAAATTCTATTCTTGACTTCCAAGGATTGGATGAGCTCCTTCTGTTTATTCACCTATCTACCTGTCTATCTATCAATCTGCCTAGCTGGTATTTTCTTCTGAGTGTTCTGTTATTTTCCCCATTTGTATGTTGAAAACAAACATATTCCTTGTTATAGTACCAAAAAGTCATAATAGTTTGTATAGTAAGAATTATTTATCTTCAACTTTCAAGCTACTAATTTCTTAACAAGATCTTTAAAAAATGTTTACATTGATTCATTTGCTCAACTGCAAATACCAAAACAAGGATTCAAATTTCTTTCAATTGTTTCCTCTCAGAATCCTTACAATACTCATTGAACGAGGTACTGTCTTTTGAGAATAGTTTTGTGGGAAAAATAATCTTGCTTCACCATTCTGAGGTTTGACTATTAGCATAAAAATTGCTATGAAAAAAATTAATAGAGGCTGAATGCTTCATAAACATAGTGGATGGATTTATCATTCTATTCAGAGATGATAGTTTATACTACCCCATTGCTGATTTAAAATCCGATGGTTGAGATGTAAGCAAAGACAAAATTGAGTTATATCAAGGTGCTGTGTGTCACTGTGCTAGCCAGGGTATCTAATGTAATTTGTCTATTACAGTGTTTATGAAACATTCCATCTGGCACAATATGCCTCTAAGACAGAAGGTGTTGGCATATTAAAGATGCAAGCATCTCACATATGACTATTTACCCATTTATTATTTTAGCAGAAAGGAAGACAACCTTTAGAAAACAGTGAAGAGATTAGCAAACACAGACCCTTGATTCAGATACAAATTTGAGGACAACTACATTCACAATACATCAAGATATTTTAATAGGAAATGGGACTGTGTTTTGAAGCTAAAAGCAAATAAATCCCAGAGACTTTTTAAAAAAAAAAGATTTTATTTATTTATTTGACAGAGAGAGAGATCACAAGCAGGCAGAGAGGGGTAGGGGAGCAGGCCCCTCGCTGAGCAGAGAGCCCGATGTGGGGCTCGATCCCAGGACCTTGAGATCATGACCTGAGCTGAAGGCAGAGGCTTAACCCACTGAGCCACCCAGGCACCCTCCCCCTTTCTTTTCTTTTTGATCATGGAAATAGCACTTTTTACTTCGGTTGGCTGGTTTTCATTTTAAGAGAAAAGGATTTTTAAAACTAAAATTGCCATGTCACAACAAGATCTATTAACAGAGCAAATTTGCAGGCTGAGTCTGAGAAAGAAAAACAGTCCATTGTAGATCTAGCTCTCTTAAAAACTAAGGAAGCACTTGATGGTCATTGATTATATTTCATGGGTCTTTTAACAAATTGCAGTGAATGCTATCTTACCATGCATCCATGCAGTCAATTAACTTGACACTTTAAAAAAAATAATAACATCCAGAGTGATAATGTATGGAAGTGAAAGGAGAGAATTCTGGCATTCAATTGAAAGATAAGTGTCCTATTTTATATATTGGGAATAATGGATGTGTTGAAACTAAAAGGACGTTCACATTCTCAACAATATTGATTTTGTTAGTTACCATTATTTGAGAAAATGCCTTGTAGGGGATACCTCACCTGGCACCTCACACACATCATCTCATTTAATCCTCAAAAACAAATCTTTGGAGGATGCTTTTATTATCCCATTTTCTCTCCGAGGAAATTGAGGTTAAAAGAAGGTAAGCAATTACTCAAGTTTGGTTTCACCCCTAGGAATGCCTAGACTCCATATCCTATGTTCTTTCTGCTGAAATTCCAGTCATGGAATATTCCAGGAAGAAGTCACACTGTGGGAATATTTTGATAACGCACAATTAAAACTATTCTAGATCCCATTAGAAGCTCAAGGGTTTCCCTGAATAGGTTATTCCAACTTCCCTGAGGTGAGTTCTTCTCTGAGAAGAACTCAGACACAAATCCATCTGAAAGGCAGCCCAACAGATATGGACTTCCTGTAGCTCTCTTCTGTCTGAACCTCGTACCTCCTGCACCTGGATGTTGTACTTCCAAGTCTTGTTAAAACATAAAACAAAACATATTCCATGTTGCCTTCCTTTTCCTCTCTGCCAAAGCACTATTCCTTTTAAGCATTTCCATTCTTGAAAAAACCCCTTCAGATAAGAAACTTGGCCTTCTTCCTTTTTGGTTTCTCATGTCCTTTTTACTATCAACTCCTGCCATTTCTGACCAACTACATTTCACAGAAAGAGAGCTGCTTCTTCAGACCTACACTAAAAAGGAAACACTCTTAATTTCAAATAGTTTTCTAAGTGCTTTCTTTTCCTCATAGGTCCTGCCTTGATATCAATCATACCTGCTGTCTATACCACACAAGGTCTCACTCTGTAGGAACAATAATGAAAATATCTTACACAATCAGAACCATACTCCTTATACATTATTGCCTTAATCTGCTTCTCTGAAATAATAGCTTCAACTGCTTCTCAAATCAAATGAAAATTCCATGTCATGGTGGTGTTTCAGTTTCCTCACAACTTAACAAATGAACCCCACCCCTCTATACTGGTTGCCTTAGTATCTCCATATATGCGTTGTTTTGTCTTCTGCAAGATAAACTCTACCTGCCTTTTATTTTCATGAACAATAGGTATATATTTATATATACACACACATATACCCACATACCGTGTATGTGTATAGATACACACACGTATACATATGCATATATGTTTTACATTATGATAATACTCTTTCTAATATAGGTACTCACACTGTTGAAATCCTTATTACTATCAATCTCAATGGTAGTATTAGCTAATACTTAAGTACCTATTGTATTAGATACTCTCTAGACATTATATTATACAATGTAATTATTACAGTAACTCCAGGAGAAAGAATGACAATGAAAGAACTAAGGGTGGGACTTGTAAATATTTAGTAATGACAAGAGTAGGTCCCTGACATTTTGTTTGCCTTGTTTGCTCTTATTAAAAAAATAGGCTCAAGAAAATCTGCCAATAAATTCAAAATTTTAAGTAAATTTTAGAAATGCATATATTTAGTGAACAACCACCCTGTTCACAATAAAAAGCATTACCATCACCTCAGCAAGTTCCCATGTGCTCCTTCTACCATTCACCATCAATATAAGTGATTGGTGTTCTAATTTCTAATATCAATGATGGGGTCCATGATCAAAGGAGCGAGACTGATACAAAGCGAAGGTCAAGCAAAGCTTTATTTCACACCAGCACCGAGAATCAAACCGACTGGCCGGGGCCGTCTCTTAAGGAGAGAGCGATCACTCCCAGCTTCACAGACTAGCTTTTATAGAGCAAAGGCCATGTGGTTGAGCCTGGCCAATGAGATTGTCTCCACCTGGCCTGACTCGCCCTTGCATTCTGGGCTCTGTTATCTCCACCTGACCTGACCCGTCCTTGTATTTGGGCTCTGTTATCAGGGACTGGTTGACCATATTTTACTGGTTTCCCAGACTTGCTTTTTTTTTTTTTCTTTAAGCTTTTTTATTTAAACATATAATGTAAACCCACCCCCCTCTCCCAACCCCTCTCCCCCCCACCCCCCCTCAGTTTGTTTTATGACATTAAGAGCCTCTTTTGGTTTGTCCCAGACTTGCTTTTAAGTAAGTTCCCCTGGAGGGCGGAGGGCAGGATCAGTTTAAGTTTTACTGCACAAACAACAAAACGGATACTTCACCGAGATGGAGTCGTTCTGGCTAAGTAGGCCCTTACATCATAGATTAGTTTTACCTTCTATCAAATTTTATATAGGTTGAGTCATGCAATGTACACTGTTTTATATCTGACTTCTTTCTCTTAATGTTTTTGAGATTCATCCATGTTTTATATACATAAATGGTTCATTCTCTTTATTGCTGAGGAAAGGTCCTTTGTGTGAATATACCATAATTTCTTTATTCATTCACCTGTTGATGGATATTTATTTTTTTTCACTTATTTTATATTATTAAAAACTTTTTTGGACATAGGTTTTCCTCATTGAATTAAAAAAACAACCTGGAGGGGCACCTGGATGGCTCAGTGGGTTAAGCCTCTGCCTTCAGCTCAGGTCATGATCTCAGGGTCCTGGGATGGAGCCCCACATTGGCCTCTCTGCTCAGTGGGGAGCCTGCTTCCCCCTCTCTCTCTGCCTGCCTCTCTGCCTACTTCTGATCTCTCTGTCAAATAAATAAAATCTTAAAAAAAAAAAATCTGGAAAATTTACTTTACTCCTTGACTTTCTTCCCACCAAGATTCAGGTTTAATTTCTCTTTTTTAAGCTATTTTCTTTTGTTAGATTGCAATTACCATGAGGAAAAGGACTGTATCCTTTTATTGACTTTCCTCTGCTGTCCAGTACATGACACATGTAAGATCTGCCAGTAAGTAGTAGATGAATTAAACTTTCTCAAATAGCTGTTTAAGGCAGCTTCCCCAAGAATCCTCTTTTGATAAGCAAAACCAGCCTCTTAGCACTCAGGAACATCCTTCTATATTCTGTCCTATCTGTGACTTTTGTCTGAGGTTCCCTGGGTTTGTATGTTTCTCTTGACCTCCTTAGAAATTCTGGTTTGTATCTCCTTTGTGGCTCTCCACAGGGACCATCATGTGGTCATTGCCCCCTAAGTATGGGTGGCTGCTTCATCAGCCTAATCCCAAAATGTAATACACACACACACACACACACACACACACACACACCACAACTCTAGGGTGAGGAATCACCTCAGGGAAGAAGTCTGGAATAACTCTTCATTCAGATTCATTTCTTTGTGGAATTATCACCATGAAAGAAGAAGATAAATATAAAGGCAGCAAAAAGTTCAGAACCCCCACTCTTCACTGGGCAAAAGCAGTATAAATCAAAATACTCTGCCATATCGCAAATTAACCACTAACATACACACCTTTGATTCTCAAAACCATATTTTAAAAGAATCGCAAGATAAGCCTGGAAACATCTTCCAAGAAGTTGAAATAAAAAACTTACCAAGTTATTAGAAAAAAAGTTAACCTTTCTGTGCTCTCACAATGGCACAGTATGACAGAAACGATTAAGCCTTAGACCACACAATCAGTTCTTAAATGTTAGTGTGCAAAAAAAAAAAAATGTTAGTGTGCAAAAGAACTGGGAGATGGGTGGGACATTCAGATTCTCAAGCCTCATGTTCAAGTAGTCTAATTAAGTAACCATGGAATAGTAATTGCTTTGTATTTTATTTATTTTATTTTAAAAAAAATTAAATATTTTATTTATTTGACAGAGAAACAGCAAGAGAGGGAACACAAGCAGAGGGAGAAGCAGGCTCCCGATGAGCAGAGAGCCCGACACGGGGCTAGATCCCAGGACCCCAGGATGAGGACCCGAGCTGAAGGTAGACACCTAAGGACTGACCTACCCATGTGCCCCAGTAATTGCATTTTAAATAAACATACCTGGTGACTTGTAGGCAGATGTTTAAAGCTTTTGCTACAGAAACTGGTCTTTGGACCAGCAGCATCAGCCTCATCTGTGATCCTTGTTAGAAATATAGTATCTTGGAGCCCTCCCTCGGCCTAAAAAATCAAGATCTACATTTTAAGAAAATTCCCAGATGATTCTGATGCCTTTTATAATTTGAAAAGTACTGCTTCAAATACACTGTACACTTTGAGAAACATTGGCTATTCAGACCAGCTACTGACAATGATCCTTCTGACTCTTTGTGGTTATTTTTCCCTAGAAGATTCTAATTGGACGGTAGCACAATATAAAAACAACAACAAGCAACATTTAGCATTTGTTAAGCACACACAGTGTGCCAAGCCCACACTGTATGGTTCCCGCGATACTTTTATTTCACCGTCGTAATAACTGGGAAGTATCACAGGCTATGAGAGAGCGCACACTTGGGGACTGGACAGGCCTGGGTTTGAATCTCCATTTTTGTTTTTTACCTGCTGAGAACATAACCTTGGCATGCTATGTAATGTCTCTAATCATTAGTATAGCTCCTTTGGAAAGAATGTCTCCATCGCAGAATTTGGTGAGAAGTAAAAGAACACCCATGAGTGACTTAGTGCATGGTAAGTGGTTAATTCTTTCATTTTGGAACCTAAATAAAATGTACATACATGCCCCATTTCCCTACTCTCCATGCAGTGCTGATTTGTTTATAATCCTATTTACTCTTTTAATAATTTATTGCAAATATAAATATATTTATTTTCATTATAATGCATTTTTTGCTCATGTTCTGGGTGCACTTTTTTTCTCATCCAATCAAAGAACATTCTGCCATTCTGTCATGACTTTAGTGTTAAAGAGAGTGAATGGTAACTTGACAAAATAATTCTGAGAACACAGCACTGTGACTGGACTGTATTAATATTATATAGCACTAACTTAGCCAGTGTTCCCATTTTCAGAAATGCACCTTCCAAACTAGACAGGGTCAGAGTCTCTTTTCTTTAGTGAACTTGGTCCTGCAAGGAGTCATAAGTGGAAAAGATGGTGACAGAACTGTATTCGTATCTTTAGGATATGAATGCTATTAAGAACCTGAATCTGAATCAGTGCATAAAGAACCATATAAATAATTAAATTATTTCCTAGTGTGGGTCTGAAATTTGTATGACCACCTACCCTTGTTCTTGCAGGAAAACTAGTTATATTTCTTAGAATCTGGGGCTTTGTTCATACATCTGTTGTTGTAACTATTTGTTTCAATTGAGACAGAGACTGAAACTTACATGTTTTTCTGCAGCAAGTAACACCTAGCCTGGTACAGAAAAGGTTCTCAAGAGGTATTTGTTGAACTGCACTAAACAGGAAGACAGGCTGTAGGAATTGAGATTTCCTGACCCAAAAAAGAAAAATGTGACATTAAAAATATGATTCCTTTCTACCACAGCTTTACACCATATAGATGCATTATAACTATAAATACTGGAGGATTATTCTTCAATTCTACTAAGGATAAAATGGTTTTTCATTACACATAGAAGGATTTTCATAAATTAAATAAGTACCTCGGGACCAAAACATATGAGACAACAGGACACGTAAAGAGATCAGAGAACCTTGCTTTAGGGTTAAAAATAAAAACACATATATACATATACATGTACACATATGTAAAGATGGTTTAGGCACAGTGTAATATTTTCTGGAGAAAAATGAAATGACTGATTTTGTTTTAAATAATAGTAATATACCTGATGAAATAATTTGGAAAATTAAATATGTAAAATGATATGGTCTCCCCTCCCCCCATAGTTATGCCACCAGAGACAGCCACTGGGCCAAGTTCTATCTTCATCATGTCTAGTTACACACTGTGAAATTCCAAATTCTATTTATGGCCCAATTCCTTTTTGTCTTCTTACTGTTTTATCTTACTGATGATATGATCCCTGCCATTGTTTGTGACATATGGTATTTGTTTATTGTAAATTTGAAAATTAGTGATCCATGGGCCATGCTTAAAGTATATATGTATTGTTTCTAATGCAAAATATTTTAAACATCAGTACTCTTTTTTTTGTCTCAGTAAATTTTTGTAAATTTTACCTATAAATTTAGTGTATCTTTAATCTTATTTTCAGTGACTAGTACTATATTTGGTAACATATTAAGGTGCACAGATCTTCAGAGGCAAAAATGATTTAACCTTAATTCAGCATTTCCTACACAATAATTTAATGCATTCATCCGTTTAAAAATACTTATTCATTGCTTACTATCTGAGGCTGTAGAAATACATAAAAATACATTAAAAAAGCAAACATAGACTCCACCCTTCTGGTGCTTATATTCCAAAACGGAATACAGTCATTAATATTTAAGCACTTAGTTCTTTATAATATTTTTAATAATGCTTGTAAGGAAGAAAGAGAATAAGAAAGCCATGTAACAGTGACCTAGGCTTCGGGTTAGGGTTGATAGAGAAGTCAAGGAAGCTCCTTGAAGCAATGTTCAGTTGAGCTTGGAAGGGTAAGTAGAGGATCTTTAGATTAATAAGGGATAGACAAATCACAGTAAGGAACTTTTTATGTATGTACAAAGGTCCTGATGTGGGAAAAAAACAAGTCCCAATCAAGGAACCAAATGAAGATCAGAATAATGGGAAAAGGGAAAATATATAGAAATCATGGTTGAAGGAGAGGGGGTCTGAGGCAGATTATGTGAGAGCAGGGAGGACATAAACAACATAAAGCAGTTGAAGGATTTTATGTGGGAGTCTTACATGTTATATCAGATTTTCCTCTTCCTTTGCTTATTCTAGTTGCTTTGAGAGGGGGAATTTCATGTCTGCTTCCATGACAAGCTAATTATCAATAGAAGTCCCTCCTGGTTCAGGGGAACAAACTGCCTGATAACTTATTTAATTTTAAGGTGTGTTTGAGCTTATGAGAAAGAGACTTTCTCCAGTGCTGACAATAATAAATGCAAAAATACAGATAAATACAAATCTGTAAGAGAAAATTAAACCCAAAACCTCAATTGGCCTTAAAGACATGGGCCATTCCTTAGGGGTCCTGAAACTGACTTTTGGAGGTTTATGGTTAAATTATCCAAGCAAGGTAGGAAATTATCAGAATCCCCTTTATAAAGCTAAGACACTTTAAGGGTAAACTAGGAAAAAAAAAATACTACTCAGGGATACATTTGAGGTATACTCATCTCCCTTGGCTTTGGATCTGGGGATTCAGAAAGAAAATCTCCCTCTAAGAGTTTCTACGATACTCAAGTATATGACTGACACTCACACTGACAGGTTTTTCAAGGGGCTCCGTCCAGCGCTCATCCAAGATGTGGGCTATGGGCTGTGGTCAGTCTAGAGAAGCATATGTTGTATAGTTGGGATCCACTTTCCAAAAATGTAGGGTACTGTGACCTAGAAAAACAAAGAGTTAGGGCCAAGTGCAGACACCCTGTGAGATCTGTCTGTAAGTGAGGCTTGGGAGGTAAGGGGTGTTTCAGTAGATTTCTTTAACTACCTAAAAAACTCAAATTGAAATTTGGGTTGTAATTCTCCCATGGCCCACTAGAAGCATTCACATCTCCTCTCTGGAAAATCACACCCAAACTTTAGGCAGAAAAATGATACTTCAGGCAACATTCCATGGAACTTGAAATCATAATGAAAAAAAAAATTGCTAAAAACCTGGAGAAATGAGCCACCTGAAGGAGAGTCAGCAAAAACAATAAGCTGAAGAATCAGAAAAATAAGTACTGCAGACTTTGGAATTATCAGATGCAAAGGATAAAATATCTACATTTCATATGTTTTAAAAAGTGAAACAAAAGTAACAAAGGAGCAAGACCTCCAATGCAAGCAAATAAATAAAACTTGCTTAATCTACTAAAAAAACTCCACAAAAAAAGATTCATAAAATTAACATAAGCAATGTTGAAAACTCAAAATCATTCTTTTAAAATAATTTTTAAAAAATTCCCATGTCTACTTAACTATATTCAACATTTTCCTGGAAGTATTAGCCAAATTTTGCTGCCATTTGGTGCACTAAAGCTACCTTCCCCCAAAAGTCTGAATCTCAGCCTTGTTGAGGGGGTGGGAGGACATCTTCTAAATATGTTCCTTCTTCAGGTACTTCTTTGGATGCTCGGTCTTATCCGTAGAGGTAGTCGCTGCTTCTAAAATCCCCCATTCTGGAATTCTTCAGCATTCTCTTTATTCCTTAGTACTTAATCTCCTGTTGTTATTTAATAAGTCTTTGTATTAAATTAACTCTACTCAATTTACTGTGTCATTTCTATCCCCTGACTGAATCCTGAGATAAAGACAAATCTCCTTTTGCAATCAGTGTCCTATAACATTTTTCAAGAACTACCTGACCTATCTCCACTTCTGTATTCATTTATATTCTAATTCCCTCTAATCAAAAGCTAACCTAGAATTTTGTTTGAGTAGTATCTGTTTTCTTTTACTTTTAAGTGATCAAGTTTTGTGACCTTTCACACAGACTATGACAATTTGTCCTGACCTTTGGTGGCTGGTAAATTACCTTTGAAGAGTCATTCAGGAAGGCAGAATCCAGTTTTCACTGAATATGATTTTAGAATAGAAAGCCTCATGTTCTCTTTGAAGTGTGAAAATAAATAGTAAAGGATAAATTTTAAAAAGCCAATATGTTTCGACAAATGATATATTCACGTGCCATGGAGAATACATGACTTCAATAATCATAAATGAATGCTGCTGGAATCACAGTATTTTTTTTCCAAATCAGACTTTATTCTATGAGATAAGTAAACTACTCGTCATCCATTGATTTTTGCCTTCATTTGCCCTGTGTTACTACTCATTGAAAATGAATTCCCCCCCTTCTTTTACCTACATGATTAATGGCACATGCTAATCAAGTGTCTCTTTCTGCATAGTTCATTGCAAATGTGAGAAATATTGTCAGCAACTAAATGAACCTTTTGGAGTTGACTGATTTCTCTCACTTTTCATGATTTTACCAGCATCTGAGTGGCATATTTTTTTTAAAAGTAAAAGAAGAGAAGTATCTCCAAGATCCTGGTTTCTGATCCTTCCTAAAGCAGAAAGTACAGAATTGAAATAAAGTTGTTTCCAGAATATACCCAAGAAAACCTTTGCCTTTTTAAGGCCTTATCAAAATACATTTAAAAAGCAATTCAGTTGTTTCTTTTATTATTGTTGCTCCCCTTTCTGACTGAGGCACATGTGAATAAGCTGTATTTTAAACAAGCGACTCCTCTTTTAAACTCGCCAGAAAAAACTGGTTCCACGGCAGCCCAGTATTTAGAAAAACCTGGATCTTCAAGACTAGAGAATCTGACTCTTGCATTTGCTCTAAACTTTGGACCAGTTAGGTTAGCCTGTTGGGCCTCAGCAACTCCAACTGTAAAATGTAAATTGTAAAATGTAAATTAGAATTATTAGAGGGACTGAATTAGGTGATGCAAGTAAACTACAGAGTTCAGTTCTAATCACAAAATAAGTAACTTCCCTTTTCTACTGTAGCCCCAGCATGCACAGAGCCACAGTCTGAAAATTGTTCCAAAATTGCATAGAAAGGCTCAGGCCTAGGCAAGGTCCATCTTGGGAACTTTCACCAGCATGACATTTTAAGCATGCCCTGCCCATCTGTTCATCAATAGTTAGTGGTAAATTATTGATCTCCTTGCATTTATGAGTTCTGAAATAAGGGATTGATGAAATGGATGAAAACATAGATCACTTTTAAATCTCACATATTTCCCTAGTATTATTGGGAGAAACTGAGGTTGATGAATCTTTGAATACTGAGCACACTCCTGTAACCATCATAAAGACCAGGAACAAACATTGTGAGGACCTCATAAGGCCCCATTTGCTCCCTTCCAGTCACTACTTCTTACCCTCATTCCAAGGAAACCATTATCCTGGATTTTTAGTGTCAGACATTAGAAAATAGAATTAATTATATATATTACATAGAATGGTTATCAAAATCAAATGAGATATCGTAGATAATATATTTGTATATTCTTTGTTGCAAAGGAAACATATTTGTGTGTGTGTATGTGTGTGTGTATCTATATATATGTAAAATAAAATAGATGACCAACACATGGTATGAAGATAGAACCTCCATTATATACAAAGAAACCTGACTTAACCCAGAACTCAACAAAATGGTTTGCATGACATAATTTGAGAAGCACAGAACCAAGCTGTAGGTTTCACTCCCCTATTTTATTTCCAAACCTCTCCTCTCCCTTAGTTCTCTTGCCTTCACCCCAAGATGTGTCCTCTGTGACCCTATTCTTCTCCCTAGACCCCTTCCAATGATGCCCTGGTCTTTCATTCTTAACTAGAAATTAAGGTGCTCAGTATCATTAAAATATTTACTGGGACTCTTAAAGAATGACTCTAACTCAAATATATATTTAATTTACAAGACAATGCTTGAAGATACAAAGAATTTTAAAGATCCAACATAATGAAGTTCTAATGAAGAAAAGATAGGAAGTCATTTGGGGGATTGAGAGGTCTTCTTATCTTCCCCATAGACCTACTGGCTAGGATTATAAACATAGGCTTCTGCAAATGTGCAATTCTTATTTACCTTGGCACAGTTCAAGAATGCAGGTGAGAGTAGAAACCCACTTTGTCCCCAACACTTACTTTTTACTACTAGATATGTTAGTTTTTACCAGCCTTGCTCTTCCCCCCCTCACCCATAGTTCAAATCCCAGAACTCTCAAGAGAGTGAGTACACCCAGTTTCAGCACAACCTCTCTGACAAGTGAGTACCACCTAATCTAAACATTAACTTTCTTTTCTCTTTTGAGCAGGGTATTTATTTATAATGCACACCCTCCTAAAAAAATCTAATTTTTATGAGAAACAATGTTTATTCCAAAATGACAGCATATATCCTTCTGTAGGCACAAATTACACCAGTCTTATAGACTATGAATTTAAATTACATGATAAGATAGAATACAATGTATAGATATTTCTATATATTTGGTTTCCTTTTTTTTACTTTAATATTCTTCTATTATGATTGCATGATAGCATCAAATGTTGAAATGTTACTTATTGGAAATGGCAGATAATCACAAGGAAAGCTGTAGGAGTTGGCAAAATTCCTGAATATGAATGACAATGCTTGCTATTTATAAAGCACCTTTCTTCTCAAAAACCCCAATAGCTTTAATGGTGTTATTTTACTATATATATGACTCTCTTTGTAGTAAGTAGTGGGCAATACTACCTATTCATTTATTGAATTAGACTGTAGAAGGGAGACCAGTTCGGCACCCTAAAATCCAAGGGTGAATAACATACATAGTATTAGAATTCAGGTATCAGAATTGACTCTCACCCTTTTGCTAGGTTGAATGTGTCTCATTTCATTCACTGCCAGTTAAACTTTAACTCCATTACTGCATCTAGAGATGGTATACTAACCAAAAAGGTATTATTTTAATGCCATGTATAATATTATAGTAACAGAGCACAATTTTGCTTTTCAATGTAAATTTTTTTCTTAAGTCTTCATGCTAGAGAGACAATCAAACAGATATAAAAATAACATGTGTTTCTTTCCTGAAAAAGAAACTTGTATGACATACTAGTGTGACAAATAAAGGAAAGGAGCCTCCTTTGATGGTAAAAATAAGTGAGTGACATTCGTTATTTCAGAGGAAACCATATGGAATTATTCTAAAGAAGTGGAATCTCAAGAAGATTGAAAAAAGAAGAATATTTAGAGAAGAAGTGGAATCTCAAGAAGATTGAAAAAGGAAGAATATTTAGAGGTTTTTATTCTACTACATTTTGACATATTTAGTATAGATGTGATCAGTGGGACACTGGTACCTGTTAAACAACAGTCTTTTGTGGGGAGGAAAAGAGATTATTTGTAGCATTTGTCAGTTTCTGTGTTGCAAAGATTCCCATCATGGCCAATTTCATGTTGTCAGCGAGTCACTGACAGAACTGAAAGAGGTACAAAGGCCAGCCTGAACTAACATCTGCATGTCACTGGATGTTGCATGTTGTGCCTTATTTCTATTACTACTTGTGGTGACCACCACAATGCACTTAGAAGACCTTCAACTACAGGGATGGCAGTTGACCAGCAGCCATGCTCCAGAGCCATCACACTTGTGCCAAGGACAATGGCTCCCAGCCAATGGCAGGATGGCAGGGATGTTAAAGCAGGTCCATTCCTGGAAGACTTGAAATGCCTGTGACCACAAACTGGCTCAAATACTTCCCAGTGGTTTTGCCAAACCTTTCTAAGACTCCTTGGCTGTCTGGGACACTTCTCCCTTATCCCTGTTTCCTCTCTCCCTCATTCAAGGACAGACCTACACTGAGATCTACAGCTGTCCCAGCCTTTTCCATTTTCTCTCACAGGTGTTTCCCCTAATAAAATCCTTATGTGCTCAAGTCCATCTTACTGTCTGCCTCTTGAAGGACTGGAACGAACATTCCATTTCAGGAGTATCACTATGTAGCAGGAATTATTGCTACCCCATCTGTATCATTTGAGCCAATTGAAGGTTATCTGCAGCTGCAATGGAAACTTCTCATGAGTACCTACAACTTCCTAATGCAAGGACTCCCTCTATGCTCAAGCAACCTGGGAGAAGCCTGGACATGTAGAAGTTTAATGGCTCCCAGGTGTGATTGTCAAGCAATGAAGCTGTTAATATGATGGATAAATGTTCCAGTTTTTTTTACCTCCCCATGGGACCATTCTAAGTTATGTCTCACAGAGGCACACAGAATGTCACATACAGTCCATGCAGTAAGTTGCCAATTAACCCACTCTTTCCTGGCAGTCTTCCCTTCCCTGTTCCCACTCTGATATGATGGCTTCTTGGGCTCACCTTCCAAATAAACTACTTGTACCTAAATCCATGTCATTGGTTTTACATTTGTGAAAACTGAAAATAAGGCACAACGTTAAATTCAAGTGAGATACATTTTATTTTTATTTTTAAGATGTTTTAAAAGATTTATTTATTTGAGAGAAAGTGAGAAAGAAAGACAGCACACAAGCATAGGCAGAGGGAGAGGGAGAAGCACACTCCCCGCTGAGCAGGGAGCCTCATGCGGGACTCAATCCCAGGACTCTGAGATCATGATCTGAGTGGAAGGCAGTTGCTTAATCAGCTGAGCCACCCAGGCATCTAAAATTTCAAGATTTTTAAAAAGCTATATGAATAGGGACACCTGGGTGGCTCAGTCCATTAAGTGCCTGAGTCTTGATTTTGGCTCAGGTCATGAACTCAGGTTCATGAGCTTGAGCCCCACAAAAGACTCTGCTCTGAGTGTGGAGCCTATTTAAGGTACTCTCTCTCTCACCTTCTTGCTCCCTTGCTCCCTCCCTCCCCAACCCGTCTCTAAAAAAAAAAAAAAAAAGAAAAGAAAACTTATGTGGACAAAATAAATACACTTTGTGCATACAGAAGTGGACTTGGAGTTTGTGATCAGTGATTAGAGATTCTGGACAAAGATCCTAATGGATTTAAACTTGTACAAATGGCAAGAATAAATGCCACTTCTTGGATGCCATCTAGTCTTCAACAATAACTTCTGGATCCTCCCCTGTTCTCTCTTTTTATACTCAAGAGAATTCCAGGGCTTGTGGCCTATCAAGTCCAATAAGAGAATAGGTAAGTCAAAATGGCATGAGTTGCCTCACATGGTCTATTGTGAAGGAATCAAGCGACAAAGAGTATTTCATTCTTCTTTCTCAGACATGAAACTTCAATGTTTTAAGAACTAAGGCTAGTGGGGGAATTCTTGTTCTTAAATAAAATGTTGCTAACTTTAAAAATAGACATTTGAAGACTAAATTTTCTTAAAATAACTTGAAATGCATTTAACTTTACCTTGCTTTCAAATTGTATTTGCTGTATCTGTTTTCTTACCCTCTCTATTTTTTTAATGGTTTCCTTGCTGTTGGTAAATTGTAACCCTTCGGTTGTCACTTAACATTGTTGCCGCTGCAAACTTTCCTCATCACTTTCTTGATCCAGTGATCCCTTATCTATCTTTTCTTTACTCCTCCTTAACCCTTGTAAGACTTAGCTTGAATATGACCATCTCAGAGAAAATTTCGTTCCTTGAACATGTACACAGATTTAAGAATACGTGTTTAAAGACACTTGCATAAATCATTATCTTTGATAATATTTACATTATATGATTGTTATTTGTTTCATTGTCTGTCCCTCTACACAGGAATCTGGCAGAAGACTGGGCCACATGTACTTTCAATTCCAATGTCTAGCATAGTGCCAGGTATATACTAAGGGACTAATACATGTTTCACAAGTAGATGCAAGTTCCTATTTTTTATAACCTCTATTCCTCTTCCTATTACATCTTTCCATCCTCTTCTGCTCCTCATGCCAGCAAGGCTTCTGATGAAAAAATATAACTGGCATCACAAGGCCAGTTTCACTATACCTCATGGACCCTGGGATTTCCTTCTCCACATCTTTCTTAAATCCTGAATGGAAATGTAAGAAAGAAGAATATGAAAAAAGCGAAAAGGAGATGGAGGAAGCATTGACTAATGCAAATTTGCCAATCTGAGGGATTTGTATTAAGTTCTTGTTGGAGAAATAGATACTGTCCCTCATTTTAGTCTCAAAAAAAAAAAAAAAAACCACCCTTAGATGTAAGGAGGGTAGACACTATGATTCCAAATTAGAGAATGGTAAAGAATGAGGATACTGAGGTATAGAATAAGAGTGTCGCCTAGTATGTTCTATTCATTCCTTTCCCACCTTTACATATTCCTACTGGCAATTTCTTCCAATTTAAAAGCCAGGAATTTTTTTTTCTTTTAAGCTCAAATCCCCTTTGAATGACAGACTCTATGCTGTCTCCTTGTTTTTTGTTTTTGTTTTACCCTTTTTAAAAAAAAGATTTCATTTGTTTATTTGACAGATCACAAGTAGGCAGAGAGGCTAGCAGAGAGAGAAGGGGAAGCAGACTCCTTACTGAGAAGAGAGCCTGATGCAGGGCTCCATCCCAGGACCCCGAGACCATGACCTGAGCTGAAGGCAGAGGCTTAACCCACTGAGCCACCCAGGCGCCCCTACCTTTTTGTTGTTGTCTCTATTAGCTTACTTCACTGAAAATCAAATCCAGTGACAACTCAGCCAGAATAAATGAGTAACCCAGTAAGTAATGTTATAAGCTTCTTTTGTAAAAGGTATTCAAGACAGCCTTGACATCCATCTATCAAGCTTGGTTAGTGCTAATAAATCAGGCATCCCCCAGTACTAGTAGATGGGCTGGCTGACCCTGTATCTCAAATGATTCATGGTAATTTGTGGTTCCTCATAATAATTAGAAGTCTCACAGGAGGAAAAGGGTAAATAACTTCCTCCAACTGATGGATGCTATCAGGAAACATAACTTATATACCTGCATTTCTCTTTGCCCCTCTAACCAAGTAACTCTAACAGCTCATTTTGGAAGGTGAAATGTAGTTTCCAAATGGCAAATAGGTAAGTTAGAGGGAAACTAGGAAGATGCTGGGGATGCTTTAAATTCCACATCTGCCCTTGAGTCTGCATGTGAAACCATGCCCACTTGTCTATCAGTAGAGACTAGGGAAGGACACATAACCTTCAAGGTACCTCTGGGCTGGGTGAGGAAGAGTAACAAAATCTGAGAAGATGCAATAAATACACTTTTCCCCATACCTCCCACCAGATACAACTAAAGAAAAATCTTGGGTATTACATATATGGAAGACATAAGGTAGAGAGAAGAAATTGGATTGTTTAGGGGTCTTGAGGCACAAAGAGTGATAAAGTATTGAGTTCTCTTGAGTTTTCTTTTGCTTAATATATTCTAGACTTGGAACTAAAGAAGCTGACAACCCAAAAATGCCAATGGATAGAATATCCCCAACAAACATTGCCATTCACTATTGAAGAACCAGAGAAATGACAATCTGGGAGGACAGAAAACTTTGGACAATACCTCTCTACTTAAGCCAAATACCACAGAAAAAATTGCGACCCTCACCCCCAACCACTCAAGATAAGACCAAAAGAGTAGTCTAGACTTCCACCTTCCCAGCATGATTTCAGAGAGGCTAGAACAGAGAGCCAGGAATTCCATCACCCACCAGGGGATAACTTCTCCTTGTGAAGTCCATAAAGACCAAATAGAAAACCTGGGTTTCTACATACATCTGGCCGTAACAAAGCACTACTTAGAGCCCCAGCTTGGGTGGTATCAGGGGAGGTCTAATGGAAAGTCAGGATATTCACCACCACCCAGTGATAACCAGGTTTGTTTCTCATGATGTCAGTGGAGGCCTCATAGGGAAGAGTAAAAAGACACTCCTATTGTCTTTCATTATATTCTTCTATTCTTCTATTCATTATATTCTTCTATTCTTTCATTCTATTCTGCCCAACCAGAGAAGTGTTAGTAGAGACAAAATAGGAGACATGAACACCCAGTCAGTAATGACGAAATCTCTCATCTTCTTGAGTGTCAATGAAGTAGAGTTAGGAACCTGAACATCTATTCTCATCTGGCAGTGACAGGTGGCACATTTCCCCCACACCCTTCTACTTAGTGTCAGAGGAAATAGGGTAAAATAGAAGCTTAACATTCAAAATGTCCAGGTTTTAATAGAAAACAAAAAACACTCATACCAAGAGCTAAGAAGATTTCAAACTGATAGAGAAAATAACAATTAATAGATGCTAATTTCAAGATGACAGAAATGTTAGAATTAGTTGCCAAAATGTTAATGTAGTCATAAACATTTTTCAAACACTTACAACAAATAAAAAATAGAATGTTTCAGCAAAGACATTAAAAAAAGAAAAAACATGGAAAATTTGAAATTGAAAAATATAATAACCAAAATTAAAAAGCAAATGAACTGATTAGCAGAATGGAGGGGCAGAGAGAAAGAAGAATTAGAATGATAGGAAAAAAAAACCTGAACAACAAAGAGAAAATAGACTAAAAAGCAAAAATGAACAATCAGGGAACTATGGGACTATAACAGAAGTCTAATATTCATGTCACTGGAGTTTAACAAGTAAAGGAGAAAGAGAAAAAAAATACTTGTAGAAGTGATAACTTCCTAAATTTGGCAAAATATATGAAACTACAGATTCAGGAATCTTAATAAACTCCAAACAGGATCAATCCAAAGAATTCCCAAACAAAAACACATTATAGTCAAACTTATGAAAATTAGAAAGAAAAAAAATCTTGAAAGCAGAAAGATAAAAGCACCTTACCTAGTTGTGAAAAATTATTTGAATAAAGGTAGATTTTTTGTCAGAAACCATGAAGGCCAGAAGGAAGTAGCACAACATTTTTCAGGTGCTGAAAGAAATGAATTATTAATCCAGAATCCCATATACAGAGAAATTACTCTTTAATAATGAAAGGGAAGTCAAAACATTTCAGAGGAAGGAAAACTAAGAGAATTTATGATCTATAGGTCTACCCTAAGAGATTGGTTAGAAGGATTTCTCTAAACAGAAAAAAAAAAAAGGAACTTTGCTTGAAACATAAAAAATGAATATACTCTAAGCAAAATATTGGTAAGTAAATGGGTTTTGTTTCTCTGATTTTCTAGTAATGTTTTCCTTTAAAGTAAAAAATAAAGTATCACTGTGTATAGTGATTCTAAATATATAGAAAAGAAATATTTAAGGAGATTATAAATAGGGAGGGTAAGAGAACATAATCCACCATATTAACAGACTAAAGAAAAATCACATGATCATATCTATGCAGTAAAAAAAATCTGACAAAAATCCAGCTATCGTTATGGTAGAAACTCCCAGAAACATAGGAATAAGAGAGGCCTTTCCTCAACTTGAAAAATAGCATATATAAAAATCCTATAAAAAACATTATTCTTTTTTTTTTAATTAATTAATTTATTTATCTGTTAGAGAGAGAGAGGGAGGGAGCACAGGCAGACAGAGTGGCAGGCAGAGGCAGAGGGAGAAGCAGGCTCCCTGCCAAGCAAGGAGCCCGATGTGGGACTCGATCCCAGGACGCTGGGATCATGACCTGAGCTGAAGGCAGCTGCTTAACCAACTGAGCCACCCAGGCATCCCAAAAAACATTATTCTTAATAGTTAAAGATTGAATGCTTTCTCCCCTAAAATCGGAAGCAAGGCAGATATATCCGTCACCACTCTTAGTGGTGGAAAATCTAGCCAGTTCATTAAGGCAAAAAGAGAAAGGGAAGGAGAGAGGGAGGGAAGGAAGGAAGGAATGAAAGGGAAGGGAAGGGAAACGAAAGGAAAGGAAGGAAGGAAGGAAAAGAGAGAAAGGAAAGGAAGGGAAAAACAGCTTAGAAAGGAATAAATAAAACTTTTCCTATTTGCTGTGATGTGACATCCTGTGTAGAACATACTTGAAAAACAGAAGTAAGTGAATCCAGCCAGGCTATAGGACACAAGATAAATAGACACAAAAATTTTTTTAAATTTAATTTTATTTTTTCAGTGTTCCAAGATTCATTGTTTTTTTTTAAAGATTTATTTATTTATTTATTTGACAGACAGAGATCACACAAGTAGGCAGAGAGGCAGGCAGAGAGGGGAGGGGAGAAGCAGACTCCCTGCCGAGCAGAGAGCCTGATGCGGACTTGATCCCAGGACTCTGGGATCATGACCCGAGCCGAAGGCAGCGGCTTAACCCACTGAGCCACCCAGGCGTCCCCCAAGATTCATTGTTTATGCACCACACCCAGTAC
Organism: Taxidea taxus jeffersonii; assembly: GCA_003697995.1. NCBI lineage: Eukaryota > Metazoa > Chordata > Mammalia > Carnivora > Mustelidae > Taxidea > Taxidea taxus. Next base: position 74,399 of record RCUC01155629.1, on the reverse strand, counting down.
TCCATGCAATACGTGTCCTCAATATCCACCATCAGGCACACCCATCCCCTCACCCCCCCTACTTCCAAACCCTTAGTTTGTTTCCCAGAGTCCACAGTCTCTCATGCTTCATCTCCCCCTCTGATTTCCCTCAATTCACTTTTCCTTTCCTTCTCCTAATATCCTCCATGTTATTCCTTATGCTCCACAAGTAAGTGAAACCATATAATTGACTTTCTCTGCTTGACTTATTTCACTCAGCATAATCTCCTCCAGACCCGTCCATGCTGATACAAAATTGGGGTATTCATCCTTTCTGATGGCTGAGTAATATTCCATTGTGTATATGGGCCACAGTCTGTTGAAGGGCATCTTGATTCTTTCCACAGTTTGGTGACTGTGGCCATTGCTACTATGAACATTGGGGTATAAAAGGCCCTTCTTTTCATTACATCTGTATCTTTGGGGTAGTGCAATTGCAGGTTCATAGGGTAGCTTTTTTTTTAATTTCTTAAGGAATTTTAATTTCTTAAGGAATCTCGACAGTTTTCCAAAGTGGCTGTGCCCAATTGCATGCCCACCAACAGTGTAAGAGGGTGGCCTTTCTCCACATCCTCTCCAACACATGTTGTTTACTGTTGTTAACAAGACAGTAATTTTTGTAAAAAAATTTTGGCCATTCTAACTGGTAAAATTTTGGCCATTGTAACTGGTGTATGGTGGTATCTCAATGTGGTTTTGATTTGCATCTCCCTGATGGCTAATGATGATGAACATTTTTCATGTGTCTGTTAGCCATTTGTATGTCTTCTTTGGAGAAGTGGCTGTTCATGTCTTCTGCCCATTTTTTGATGTGATTATCTGTTTTGTGTGTGTTGAGTTTGAGGCGTTCTTTATAGAACTTGGATATCAGTCCTCTATCTGTAGTGTCATTTCTGAATATCTTCTCCCATTTCATGTGTTGCCTCTTTGTTTTGTTGACTGTTTTCTTTACTGTGCAGAAGACTTTTGATCTTGATGAAGTCCTAAAAGTTCATTTTCTCTTTTGTTTCCTTTGCCTTTGGAGACGTATCTTGAAAGAAGTTGCTGTGGCCAATGTCAAAGAGGTTGCTGCCTGTGTTCTCCTCTAGGATTTTGATAGATTCCTGCCTCAGGTTGAGGTCTTTTATCCATTTCGAGTTTATCTTTGTGTATGGTGTAAGAACAGTCGAGTTTCATTCTTCTATACATAGCTGTCCAATTTTCACCAAAATTTTTAAATACCACTTACAGTCATTCAAGAGAAAATGAAATAGGGGTACATCTAATGAAACAGGTAAGCAGAAACTGTAAAAATCTGGTGAAAGAAATCAAAGAAAATCTCAGTAAATGGAGAAACATACTGAATTCATGGGTTGGAAAATTCCACATAGACAAATGTGAATTCCTGTAAATTGATATGCAAGTTTACAGTAACTCCTATCAAAATCTCAGAAAGAAAAAAAAATGGCATAAAAAATGGCACACTAAAGGAACTAGAACAGCTAAAAGAATTTTGAAAAAAAATAAAGTGGAGGAATCCCCTTTCCTGATTTTAAGATTTATTCCTATGGCAATCAAGACTGTGTGGAACAAAATAGAGAACTCCAAAGCAGGCTTATGAATATGCCCCAAAAATACTTGACAAATTGCAAAAGCAATGCAGTGAAGGAAAGAAACCCTTACCAAAACATAAATACCACAGGCCAAACATAAATAAATAAAGAAGCCTTGATCTAAGACTCATACCTTGTACAAAAAAAAAAATCACCAAAATGAATCATGTACATAAAATGTAGAACAGAAAACTACCTATAGAACAATAATATAAATATTTTTAATTACATCTTTAGTCTTGGATTATACAAGTTTGCTATGTTTATCCCCAAGTCAGAACTACATAAAGAATATTTAATTCAGACAGTAAATATTATACAACAAATAAAAAACTTAGAATAATTAAGGTAAGTTATGCAATGTTATACAACATTGATTCAAGATTTATTTAGAATTTGGAAATTAGTGATTTGGACAATTAAGAATTCTCTTTTGAATTCTGCATGGTAATAAATGTTTGTTTGTTTTATTATGTTATGTTAGTCACCATACAGTATATCATTAGTTTTTGATGTAGTGTTCCCTGATTGATTTTGTATAACACCCAGTGCTTCCTGCAATAACTGCTCTCTTTAATACCCATCACCAGGCTCTAACAGTGTGTTGCCTGCCCAGGTACAGAAACTAGGAGTAAATGGTATTTGGGGTTCTTTTTTTTTAAAATATCAGTGATCAATATATTAAACATAAAACAAAATTACTTTATTTTTTTCTAAGTCTGAGGTAGGAAGCTTTAGTTAGAATTGAAGTGCTCACATGAACATATTGTCTCTGACATGTGGAAATTTGTTTCATTATCATTAGGAATTACCTGCTTTAAAAAAGGGAGTGAGGGAGGGGTTCCTGGGTTAGTCAGTTAAGCGGCGCCCTTTGCTCAGGTCATGATTCTGGGGTCCTGAGTTTGAGCCCTGCCTCAAGCAACCTGCTCAGCTGGGAATCTGCTTCTCCCTCTGCCCATCCCCCTGCTCCTGCTCCTGCTCCTGCTCTCTCTGTCTCTCAAATAAATGAAGCCTTTAAAAAAGGTGGGGGGTGGGAAGTGAGGGAGATACATCCTTAAAAATACATCATGCGTTTTCCCATTACATTATATCAACTTCCCTCTCCCTTGGCAGAAACATGTTCTTTTTCTTCACTTTAAAGTCATGCAAACTTTTTGAAAGGGACATATGAGATAAGAAAAATATTTAAAATCTTATCCTTCTTATTTTATATCCTAGAGAAGAAATGTCCAGTAACAATATGTGAGCCATAAATACAATCAATGTATGTAATTTTAAATTTTCTCGTAGCTATAATTAGAAAAAATTACAATTTATTAAATTAATATTAATAATACATTTTATTTAGCCCAATATATCCAGATTTATTGTTTCAACATAAAAATATTAGTGCGGCAGTTTACATTCTTTTCCTATACTAAGTCTTTGAAATCTGATGTGTATTTTACACTTGCAATGCATTCAATTCAGACTAGCCACATTTCAGCTGCCCACGAGCCACTGCCTAGTGGCTCTCATATTGAACAGTGTAGCTTAGAGAATAAACAGCAAATGTTTTCTTTATTCAAAAAGATTTCATGCACTGATTATGGCCACCCTATTTCCTTGGCATGCCTAAAGTCTTCATATATTTATGCTGCTAGATTAATCTATGGATTAATCTTTTTAATGGTAATATAAAATTTCATAGTCAAGGTTGGTTTATTTCCTCATCAGGTTGTTATTCCTTTTTTTTTTTTAGAAAAAAAAATTTTTTAGATTTTATTTATTTATTTATTTGACAGAGATCACAGGTAGGCAGAGAGGCAGGCAGAGAGAGAGAGAGGAAAACAGGCTTCCCGCTAAGCAGAGAGCCCGATGCTGGGCTTGATCCTAGGACCCTGGGATCACGACCTGAGGCAAAGGCAGAGGCTCCAACCCACTGAGCCACCCAGGCGCCCCTCTTTATTCCTTTTTGTGAACTAAAAATTGTCTGTAATTGTGTGAGAAGTCAGGAACAAACTGCACCATTATGCAATATTTCTGTAGTAGGGATATAATAATAGATCACATTAATCAAAAAGAAAAAGATGTGCTCCTGAACATCTTTCGTACTTGCTTTTTTACATTGAAATGTAGTTGACACACAGTATTAGTTCAGGTGTACAACATAATGATTTGACAAGTTTATATGTTATGCTTAACCACAATGTACCACCATCTGTCACCATACAACACTATTACAATATCATTGACTATATTCCCTATGTTGTACCTTTCATTCCCATGACTTACTCATTACATAACTGGAAGCCAGTATTTCCCACTCCCCTTCACCCATTTTACCCATCTTTCTAACACCTTCTCTGGTCATCGCTAGTTTGCTCTCTGTATTGATGGGTCTGTTTCTACTCTGTGTTTGCTTATGCATGTGTTTTTTTAGATTTCATATATAAGTGAAATCATATAGTATTTGTCTGTGTTCGTCTTTCTCTGTTTGAGTTACTTCACTTAGCTTAGTACCCTCAGGTCCATCCATGTTGTTGCAAATTGCAAGATGTCATCATTTTTTATGGCTAAGCAATACTTCATTGTGTGTGTGTGTGTGTGTGTGTGTGTGTGTGTGTATTCACACATGGGTTGCTTCTATATCTTGGCTATTATGAATAATGCTGCAATAAATGTAAGGGTACATGTATCTTTTCAAATTAGTGTTTTTGGTTTTTTGGAGCATATACTCTGTAGTGGAATTGGATCATAGAGTATTTCTATTTATAACTTTTTGAGAACCCTCAGTACAGTGTTCCACACTGGCAACACCAATTTGCATTTCCACCAATGGTGCACAAGGGTTCTTTTTCCTCCTTATCCTTGACAACACTTTTTATTTCTTGTCTTTTTGATACTAGTCATTCTGACAGTGATAAAGTAATATGTCATTGTTGTTTTGATGTGCATTCCCTGATGGTTAGTGATGTTAAGCATCTTTGCATGTGTCCTTGGCCATCTGTAAGTCCTCTTTGGGAAAATGTACATTTAGGCCATCTTCCAATTTTTAAAAATATTTTATTTATTTACAAAGATCACAAGTAGGCAGAGAGGCAGGCAGAGAGAGGAGGAAGCAGGCTCCCTGCTGAGCAGAGAGCCCGATGCGGGGCTCGATCCCAGGACCCTGAGATCATGACCTGAGCCGAAGGCAGAGGCTTTAACCCACTGAGCCACCCAGGCACCCCATCTTCCAATTTTTTAATCAGATTTTTTTGGTGTTGAGTTGAATAAGTTCTTCATATATTTTAAATATTAATCCCTATCAGATATATCATTTGCAGATATTTTCTCCCATTCAGCTGGTTGTCTTTTCATTTTGTTGATGGTTTCCTATGCTATGCAAAACTTATTTCTTTCTTTCCTCTACTAACTCCTACTAACCTTGGGTGTTTCTCTTGCTGTCTTTCTTTGTTTATGCTTGGCTTTCCTTCTCTTTATTTTTTGTGTATCTATTATAGTTTTTTGTTTTGCGGGTACCATGTGGAACCATGAGGCTCATATATGCTGTTTTTTTGTTTTGTTTTGTTTTGTTTTTTATTTGACACAGAGAGAGAGAGAGAGGAGCAGAGGGAGAAGCAGATTCCCTGCTGAGCAGGGAGACCGATTCGGTGCTTGATCCCAGGACCCTGGGATTATGACCTGAGCCAAAATCAGATGTTTAACCAACTGAGCCACCCAGGTGCCCCCGTATATGCTGTTCTAAATATGTAGCAGTCTGTATTAAGTTGATGGTCACTTAAGTTTGAACACATTCTAAAATAACTTCATTTTACTTACCCCCCTCAAGGTTTTACATACATATTGTCATATTTTTACATATTTTTCTTTTTTATAAATCCCCTTAACTATTTTTTAGATACAATTGATTTTACTACTTTTGGCTTTTAACCTTCACACTAGCTTTATAAGTGATTGCTTTACTATCTTTATTATCTGTTTGCTTTTAGTCATGATTTTTTTTCCTTTTGTAATTTCCTTCTAATTGTGACTTTTTCTTTTCTACTTAAAGAAATCCCTTTAAAATTTCTTGTAAATAAGAAAAAAAATTCTTGTAAATCAAGTTTAGTGGTGACAAAGTCCTTTACCATTAGTCTGGGAAACTCTTTAACTCTCCTTCAATTCTCAATAATAATCTTGTCAGAAGGAGTATTCTTGGTTGTAAGTGTTTTCCTTCAGAAGTTTGAATACATCATGGCACTTCCCTTTGGCCAGCAAAATTTTTGCTGAAAAATTAGCTGATGGGCTTTTCCTTTTACATAATTAGTTGCTTTTCTCTTGCTGATTTTAAAGTTCTCTCTGTAGCTTTAATCTTTGACATTTTAATTATTATATGTTTTGTTGTGGACTTGTTTGGGTCCATCTTATTTGGAACTCTCTGTGCTACTTGAACCTGGATGTCTATTTCCTTCCCTACATTAGGGAAGATTTGTACTATTGTTTCTTCAAATAAATTTTCTGCTCCTTTTTGCTCTTTCACTTCTTGGACCCCTATGATACTAATGTTTTTGTTCACTTGATGTTGTGCAAGAGATCCCTTATCTTATCCTATTTTTTTCTATTATTTTATGTATGTATGTATGTATGTATGTATGTATGTATATATGTATTTATTTATTTTACTATTCATGATGAATACCTCCCATTATCCTGCCTCCCAGATGGCTGATCTATTCTTCTGCAGCCTTTAATCTACTGCTGATTCCCTCTAGTATATTTTTAGTATAATTTAGTTATTGAATTCTTCCAATTTGATTTTTTTAAAAGATTTTTTTAATTTATTTGACAGATAGAGATCACAAGTAGGCAGAGAGGCAGGCAGAGAGAGAGGAGGAAGCAGGCTCCCTGCTAAGCAGAGAGCCTGTTGCGGGGCTCATGACCAGAGCTGAAAGCAGAGGCCTTAACCCACTGAGCCACCAGATGCCCCTTCCAATCTGATTTTTTAAATACATTCTCTTTCTTGAAGTTCTTACTGAATTCATCACTCTTCTCTCCAGGCTGGTGAACACTTTCACGGCTGTTACTTTGAACTCTTTATCGTGTTGATTGTTTATTTTTGTTTCACTTAGTTCTTTTTCTAGGGTTTTGTCTTGTTCTTTCCTTTAGAACATATTCCTCTTTCTCGTCATTTTGCTTGACTTTCTGTACTTATATTATGAATTAGGTAGAATAGCTACTTCTCCTAAACTTGAAGGGATGATCTTGTATATGGATCACCTGTGTAGACTGTATGTGCCTTATACTCTGGCTGGCTGGAACCGTGGCTGTCAGGGGCTGGGAGTGCCAGGGTACTCTGTACTGGAGACATCTTGGTGGGATGGATGGAGCTGAAGTGGATGCAGGCCAGGGCAGTCCTCCGTGTCTCTGGCCAGACAGTTAAAGCTGAGTGTGGTGCAAGCCAGGGGGTCCTCAGGCTCTCCACACAGAAGTTGTCCTGAGAGGACAACTAAATCTGAGATGAGTACAAGCCAAGATATCCTGGGGCACCCCTCACAGGAAGCGCCCTGGTGGTGTGGCTACAGCCACGGCACACATGGGGCAGTAGTTCCCAGGGTGCTCTGTGTAGAGGGCACCATGGCAATGTGGCTGGAGCCAGAGCAGTGTGGGCTCAGAGTGTGCTGAAGTGCTTTGCACCTGACACCTTGGTGAGATGGCTGGACCCGTGGTTAGTGCTGACCACGAGCATCCCAGTGCGTGCCATACTGAGGCTGCCTTGATGGGATAGCTAGGGATGGTGTGAGCTAGGGACTCCAGGTTCCCTGAGGTGGTAGGCTGGATAGGGTACCTGGACCCTGCTCCTGTCCATGCCGGAGGACATGGTGAAGTCGGGAGTGCAAATCATGGTATTCGTCAACTGCTCTGACCTACAGAGTTTTAGCAGTTCCCCTGACATTTGGTGAAGTTCTAAGTTTGGATCCTTTATATTTTAGTTGCTCTTTACAATTGGAGCTTTTTTCCTATGCTCTAGGGCATCCGGAGCCCTTCCATGTTTCTGTCCTTCTTTCTGTTCTCTATCTGGTCTCTTTTATTGTGTAGAAATTGTTCAGTTAGCCCTCAGTTTTTCTTTAGGAGGAATTGCTTTATGGATAGATACAGATTTTTTGTGGAGTGTTTGTGGAGAAGGTAAGTTCAGGATCTTCCTCTGTCATACACTGGAATGGAACTCTGTAATTTTTCTTTTTTTAATTTCAGTTATCTTAAAAGAGATACAAAAGGAGGCAAGGTCTGTACCTGAAAAAAGAAATCCTGAATTGTCATTCAATTAGGAAACCAAACCAACTGTTTAAGTACTTTTAAGTGGGAATTCCTGGGCAATAGTATTAGGTGTTGGAGTTCATCAAATGCCCAGAAAATGCAATTAATGAATAGAACAAATGGCTGAATAACACACCATATTGAACTTGCCCTTTGGACTTTTTTCTTCCATTTTACCCTCATTTTAGTCATCTCTGGACTTACTGCATTGACAAACACACCACACAACCACTATCTCCCACCTCGATGGCTATTACCTTCTTCTGAGCCACCATTTTTTTCTCTCTGGATTACTTAACAGCCCTGGAATCCTTTCCTTCCTTCTGCTTATACTTGACAAAGCAAGCAGAAGCAATATGTCAGATTATATAATTTCTCAAGTAAACTTTGCATTCATTCATTTTTTTTTTCTTAAGCACAACAATGTCCCCTGAACCATACACACCTTGGTCCCCATTATATCTCCGACTTCAGCTCCTATTGTTCTTCCCACTTCTCACTCCAGCCCAAACAGCCTAGCCTCATTAATATTCTAATTAATGCAAAATCCATTCATGAGTTCTCTACATGGGCTCTTCCCTCTACCTAGAATGCTCTTTCTAAATGACTACCTGGTTTCTTTCTTACCTCCATCAGCTCTTCCCTTACCTTCACTTTTTCAGTGAAGTCTACCCTGACCACTATATTTAATTTGCAACCCAACTCTGTCTCTACTCCTGGCATTCCTAAAATGCATCTCCCTCTCTCTCTCTTTCTCTCAGCATTCCACATCTTCTAACATACTGCATAGTATATTATGTTAACTCCATCAGACCTTTGTTTCCTCTGGGTATTGCCTCTGAATTAATGAGTGAGTTTTGATATTTATTTTTCTACATAGTAGTAATACTAAATTTTAGCCTTTAATCCTCATATTAACTTTTCCTTTACCCTGCTTTATCTTTATCACTTATTATTTATACATAATACATAACCCTCTCAGCAGGCTGTATGTTTTTGTTAAGCATTTTGGTTAATGTCCCCCATTCCCAATAATATATATAATATATTATATACACTATTATATGTAATATATATATATACATATATATATCCCTCTACCTAGAATGTTCTTTCTAAATGTCTACATGGTTTCTTTCTCACTTCCATCAACTTTTTGCTTACTTTCACTTTTTAAATGACATCTACACGTTTTAATATTTTAATATTTATGTATATATAAATATATCTTAACCTAGGAATTAACCTGTTTTCTGTATTGTTGCATCTTCTTACCTAATAGAATGCATAAGTGCCATGGTAGATAGTAAGTACTCATGCAATATATGAATGAACCAGAGGTCAGCATTTTACACTTCAGTAAGCTATCTAGTGCAATTAGACTCTGCATTGATATCAAGAGCTTTCACTTCTGTGAGAAATCCACAAGATTTGTACTTCTTCTTGGTTTATTCTATTCCATTCATTGTATTCTTGTCAAGGAGTATTATTTGACCTTTCATCATGACTCTGCATGTACAAACTTGGCAATGGTCAGCAATTAAAAAAACAATTTTGAATCTTTGATTAATGAACTAAAGATGTTTTCATTCAGGCACAATTCACCAGACAACATGAAATCAGACTCACTTCGTTAAATCGTTAAAATAGTCTATAAAGTGGAAGACCTACAAATAGGGTAAGGAAAGGATTAGCAAAGGAGAAAGCAATCATATATATACAGTCTTAAAAAAAAAACAAAACCTCCTTGGATTTGTGACTTATCAGCGTTAACCATATTATTCAGTTATTTAGGTAACTAACCAGCAATAATTCACATGTATTTGAAGCCAAAGCTTTTCAGCAAGTTGTGAGGTTTCAACATGGCTGGCTAGTGAGGAGAAACAGGCTACTGCAGCCTGTACATGCTTAAAGAACACTATTTATATCTTATGACTTTGAGCTATTTTAGAGTAATAGCAGCAGATCAGAATAAGTAAACCTGAAACCAGTGTGTGGGGTCCCCTTTGGGACTTCTGCTTCAAGCTAGTTGATTTCACTTTTACTATTTCTTTTTTTTTTTTTAAGATTTTATTTATTTATTTGACAGAGATCACAAGCAGGCAGAGAGAGAGAGGAGGAAGCAGGCTCCCCGCCAAGCAGAGAGCCCGATGTGGGGCTCGATCCCAGGACCCTGGGATCATGACCTGAGCCGAAGGCAGTGACTTTAACCAACTGAGCCACCCAGGCACCCCATACTATTTCTGTTTAAAGCTGGAAAACTCCGTCCAATACATTATAAACTGCCTGGGAGCATATGACTGTATATGTTTAACTACTTTATTTTAGAAGTCAAAAACCACCCACTTTATGTTAAATAATTAGCCAGAAGGTTAAGAGGTTATAAGCTGGTTGAAATTTTTAGGATGCTTTCAAATTTTTTTTTTTGTCCAATATTTAATTTGTAACTAAATATGTCACATTTAAAACATTCTCCCCAAATAATGCCCTTAAGTCAACTATATACTCTCCAATCTCATATTTTCTCCACAATGAAATCCCATATGCAAAAATTGGATTTAGACCCAAAGAATGGAGTAAAACAATTTTTCTGATTGATATAAGTAAAATTAAAAAAAAAGAAAACTTTGTTCTAAAATTTAAAAAAATGGTTGTAAATAATGAGTATTCTGGTTTGAATGTTTAGATCTTTACTTTTTGCCCAGTTCACATTCTGTGTGGACTCAAAACCCAGGGTAATAGATGGGGAATTTGGATATATGCTTCAAGAGATTCAATATGGTAAATCGGAGAAATCAAAGTGACTTCCTGGAAACAAAGATAAGGCAATGTCAGTATTTATTGATGAATTTATTTGCCACCACATGATGTTATCCCTTTTGTGCTTGAAATATATGCATTCCAAATGCATTTAGTAAGTACAGTTGAATACAATTACAAGGATGAGAAGCCATATAATCACCTGGTCCTGGTAGATGGTTGAAAGATTAGATAACATATAGACTATATAACATACATACAAAAGTAAGGCATGCAAAATAGCTATCCAAAAAGTATAAACAATAACCCAACAAAGAATTTAGACACTACTGATAGGGAAAAATGACTACTGGTATATGAATTAATAACATAAAATCCGCTTTGGTTGTGATTTCATATGTTTGCCTAAAATAGTCATTAAGTCACTAGAGTGTGTCAGGGAAAGAAAAATGTGATCAAATTTAAAGAAAGGTTTAAATTTCACCCTGCCTGAATTGCTCAGCGGGAGCCTACACTCAGTACATAAAACCCTAATATTAGAGTATACACTAATCATTTGTTTGAAACTTATGTGTAGATTAATTCTGTTACAGGTGTTTGTTTTGTTTTGTAGAGAATTATACTCAGAAATCTATAGGCTAAAGATAGTTCTAAAACATTTTTCTTTCCTTTTTGACCTAATGGCATAACAAGAAACTAAAAGCACCAGAATCCTATATATGTATCCCAATGCATTGTTTCTCATTTTTTTCTTTAAAAAAATAGTCGAAAAAGTCAGCTTCTCTATGTAAATTTGCCATTGATTTTTCTTAGCTCCATAATCATCAGAAGTCTTAAAAAGTTATTTTATGATAAGTAAGATCATTGCAATGATGCTAATCATCAGTAGAAGTAGTATTTTATATTCTACAAATTACATGAAAGTTATAGCGTAACTCGAATGTCTTTCTCAAAGACTTTCTCAAAGACAAGAAGAAATTAAAGAGTTTATTGCTATACAGGTTTAAGCATCCTGGAATAGAGTATATCTTTGTTTTGGATGAGAAGCTCTAACCACAGTTAAATACAATTAATTATTCAATGGCTGCTTATCCATTTTATGGATTACCTAAGTCCTCTGCTTCTCCTGTCATTAAGTCAAGGCTCATTAGTTCCTCTTTCTTTTGGTAGGTGGGGAAAGAATGAGGAGCTAGAGCTCAAACTAGCCTTGGATACATTTTGGTTTGGGAGTGAATTAAAGCTGTTAGCCAGGGGAAGTTTGAAATTATCTTGGGCAAGGTTAGTCGTACACTGAGGCATTTTAGGCAGCTGTTTATAAGGGATAAATTAAAGGAAACCTGTCCAGATATTTTTCTAGTGACTCAAGTAATCATTTTCTATTGCTCCCGTAACAAATCACCACATAATGACTTAACACAAATTCATCATCTTATAGTTCTGTAAGTCAGAACTCTGACATGGGTCTCATTGAGCTAAAATCAAAGCATAAGTCGGTCTGCCTTCTTTCCTGGAGCATGTAGGGGAGAATCTATTTTCTTACCTTTTCCAGTTGCTAGATACTGGCTGCATCCCTTGGCTCTTCAACCTCCTTCCTCCATCTTCAAATCAACAGTGTACCATCTTTCTGACCTTTCGTTCTTCATTACATCTTGCTCTAATCACAGCTGGGAGAGGTTCTCCACTTTTAAGGACTCATATATTAAATTGGCCCACCCAAATAATGTAAAATAATTTCCTCATCTTAAGGTCTGTCCCCTAACTCACATCTGCAATATTCCTTCTGCCAAGTAAAGTAACATATTCACATATTCCAGGGAATCAGTACATGGATTGGATATCTTTGAGGGATGTTTATTCTGGCTATCACACTGAGAAAATCTAAAATTTTTGCAGTGCTTTTTAAAAAATGTTTTAGGTAAAACAATTACTAACAAAATACCTAAGCAACTCAAGAATAATAGCTCCCATTTACTGAGTGCTTATTATCTGTCAGATACAAATAGTATCCCATAATTTTCATAATGGTCTCTTGAATTACATAGTGTTTTTATTACCATCTTACAGAGGAGGCGAGGGAAAATGATGGCTTAGGCCAAGTTCTGCCATTTTGACCTAGCACAATGGCAAAGCCAACATTCTATTCCAGGTTCTCCTGGCTCCAGGTTTTGCTCTTGACTCCCTGTTATTTTGTAAGTAATTTATTTTCATGGATTTATGCCTTGACTCAGAGAGTTTTACTGAATGAAAACTACAATGGAGATTGCAGGGTATGGCTTAGAGCAGTGGTTCTTATACATTGGCTTCTATCAAAACCACCTTCCAGGGTTCAGTGAAGTGCAGAGTGCTGGGCCCCATCCCCAGAGTATCTGATTCCGCAGGTTCAGGGTGAGGTCTGAGAATCTGTGTTTCTACAAGTTCCCAGGTAATGGTGATGCTCCTGGACTATACTCTATGAACCACATCTGCCCCAGATGTTCTTGGCAGAACAAAAGTCATTGAATATTACAGAGTACAGAGGTTAGGGAGAAATACTAATAAGCCAGCCTAAACCCTAGGAAGGAGAACAGCTTGACCATGGCCATTTGTTTAGGTATTAACAGAGCTAGAACTAAAACCCATGTCTTCTCAGGTACAGAAAAACTCTTGAGAACAAACATCACTTATTTTTTGCCTTTCCTGCATCTGACCCATAAGTGGATTTAGTTGTCTACACTCTCTGCATTCTCATGTTGATAAATAAGTGGAAGGCTGGCATCCGAGGAGGTCTGTTCGACCAATTGCATTGAAAAACATTCTGGAACCCTTGGGGTATAAATAAAGAGTGAAATATGTTTTTATTGACATCATTTTATTAATTTAGGCTGTGCCTAAAATACACACTATTTGAACATCAGGAGGGTTTTGCTAATTTTTCACCCCCCAAAGAACATCATTTTGGAAAAAGGTCTTGATGTGCTATTTCTCATGTTTCTCTCTAACGTTCTCTGGCAAGGCACGTGCTAACAGCCTGGCTCCACAAGCATCTGGCTGGCACTAGAGCAACCCTAAGACAGAAGGACCTGCTCTTCATCATCTTTTCAGAAAGGATTTCAACTCTCGGGAGCTTGGCGGGAATTCATGTATTTTCTTCATTATTTTCTAACATTGGTATTCCTTTTGAAAGCCTATTTATTGAGGTCTCTGAAATGCCTTCTCTGACACCAAGTTTGGTCATCATCTGACCATAAGATAATCAAAAGAACCTGGGAAAAATTTGGAGCAAAATGTATGGCATGCTTTAGAATTGAGGCACAAGGGGAGAGTGAGATGAGGCAGATGTAGGAGCTACAGCTAATGCACTGCATTTCTAGATGTCAGCAATGTTGAAATATGTAGCTTAAAGCCAGTGTAGATCAGCAAAGCCTGGGATAGAAATAACACTCTATTTCCTGGGATGATTCATTTAAGGAGGCTATTTATTGCATACAGAGTTTAAAGATTACATGCCCATTTTCTTGTATAATTGTTCATACATAAATACATTTTACTGGTCCTAAAATAGCCTTACATTTCCTCAAAAAACAAAATAAAAAGACAGGGGGAGGAGAGTTAATCTCCTGATCATGAAATGTCTAGTTTCAATTGCATAAGATTATTATAATAATTATTGATGTCTTTAACATGAGGTCAGCAAGAATGATATTTTGTCCTTGATTGTTGATTTGAGTCAGAGATTAAGTGGAACACAACACCCCACGCCAGAGGTTCATTGGAAAGGATGAATATGTTAAGAATATCTTTCAGCTACATGGAGAGTTGGGCACAGCAGCTTTGGCTCAACTACTGGAAGTCTTCCATTTTGGTTCTTTGGCAGATACTTGCTCAGGAATCCTCTGGGCTCTGTGGTGGTATATATGGGATATACCCAGGGCTCAGTTTTATTTCTATGTCCTTAAGTAAGAATTTGTGTCAATTTAGAGCTCCTTGATTTGAAGGCCATGCCAACTCAGAGTAGACAGAAATCATTCTGTGGGATGTTGGTGTTTTCTGGGGTGGTATTTAAAAGACTATACATCTCCAGCCTGCTTACCAAGCCCTCACTAAGGAATCAAATCACCTCTTCTTGGTAAACATTCAAACACTCTTTATTTGCTTGGCTAGTTCTGTCTTTTTCCTTTTTTGCTACTCATGTTGTCTCCTTCCATCCAAGAATAGCTCCAGCAGTCTACTTAGGATATTTTTATTGGACAGTTTTGTAGTAAATGTATCCTATCCTCTGGTCCTCCTTAAATTACTTTAAGGTAATTTCTTTCTCTCTTCGTGTTCTTCCACTTTATCATTGCAAACAACAGCACATTCAGATGGCTCCCTGATGCCCTTTAGTTTCCTAGGCAAGCAAACAATGGGTATAACAAACATGTATTTATCATTCCATCCACAAGCTTCTCTTGGAGGGTCCATAGTACTTTAGAGCTCCATTCTGAATAGGGTAAATACACATGATGGGAAAGACCAAGAACTAAGAATTACCTAGGTGAAAATAAATTGAAAATAAAATTCAGTTTTATTAGGTATGATCTCCAGAGAGATACTTAGACTACAAAAGAAAATAACTCCATCACTCCAGTTGCTTCACCAAGATCACCATATTCTATATAAACCATATTCTATATAAGATTTGCATGGGGTGCCCGGGTGGCTCAGTCAGTTAAGCATCTGCCTTTGGCTCAGGTCATGATCCTAGGGTCCTTGTATGGAGGTCCCCATTGGGCTCCCTGCTCAGTAGGGAGCCTGCTTCTCTCTCTCCCTCTGCCTGCCAGCCACTCCCCTCTGCTGTGCTCTCTCTCTCAAACAAATAAAATACTAAAAAAAATTTGCAAAGACCTTCTCCTGGGGTTGACAGAGTGGTCTATTATTATTCTTAACAATATTGTCCTTCTTAAGTGTTTCTAATTCAAATCATTTAATATAATCTGAGTAATTATCTAAGTTTCAGGTGCACCATTAACTTTGGAGTTTCCTAACATTTTCTGGTGCAGTATCAAATAATGTTCTTCAAAATAAGTCTGTAAGATAGCATTATTACACTGCATTTTACAATGAGGAACCTGAGGTGCACAGAGTGAGGCAACTTGTCTGGCTCAGGTTATTAGTGACACAGTGGCCCTGAATCCAGTGGTTTCAAATCCTGCCCCCAGAACTTCCTAGTACAAGCACCTGGGAGTTTCAGGGTAAAAAAAAAAAAATCAGTGCCCAGGCCCCAACCCAGAAAAATTATATCAGAGTATCTGAGGGTAGTGTCCAGGAATCAATATTTTCTAGCAATTCCCTAGGAGATTCTGATGTGCAGCAATGATGCCCATAGCACTAATCTGAATGGCTTTCTTTTTCATAGCCATTATTGGAGTATAGATTATTTAATCAACTCAGTGTCTCGCAGCATAGGCAGGCCGACTAAAAGCAAAATAGCTGGGATGCCATTTGCTATCTCCCTTTGTCCTCAGCAAGTGTTTTGGGTATGCCTTTACCCAGACTCCATGAAAACATGGGGATATTTAATACTAATAACTAAAAGAATGCTTGGAATAGCAGGAAAAGTATACAAAACAAGCAAAGAGAAGGCTCTAACTAGTGGACTCTATTGAGTATTCCAGTTTAATTACTCCCGTCCCATGCATACCACTCCCTTTGCTCATTGAATCAATCATTATCATTAGTCTTTGGCATACACTCAAGAGGGAGAAGAAGTGACTAGTGGAAATGCAGTTTCTGACCAAATGTACACCAATTGCTTTTTTTTTTTTCTTTAGGTCAGTTACCAGTGAATGTGAACTTACTTTCCAAATGGCTCTGACCTTTACTTCATGGTGATTCTAAATGCTCTTACAATTCTAGTGAAACAGGGAGAATATTTTGTGACTATGAACTCTGCGCACTTACTCTGCATCACACCTCTTTTGAGTCAACCTTCTTTCTCTTGAGACTGTGTCCAGAGGCCTGCCTTCCAAAAGTGGAAGATGAAATGGTCTGATACTAGCCGGTTTAGCATGACCCTGGATTAGAAAACAAGGTGTGGGGGAAGAGAGCATTCACGAAACTTCACAATCCCTCCTTTAGCCGACAGTCAACTATACTTGATAAGTGGAATAGTGAGAAGCTTTATGTAAAGGTGATCTAGTCAGAAAGAAAAATGTGAAGACTTCTGGTTTCTAAGAATGGAGAGAAGTTTCTAAGATTGGAGAGGATGGTTTCTAAGAATGGCAGATAAGGAAGGCTTCAGATTATGTTCTAGTATCCCTGCCTCAGATCTTCAGTAGATTGTAACCGAGTGAAGAGAACGCCAAGTGCTCCTGACTTCATTGGGGCTTTAGAAGGAGAACCACGTGTATTTATCCATCTACTCACTCAAACAATATTTACTGAGTGCCTGCTCTCTACTGATAATGGTTCTGAGTGACAGAGATAGAGTAGCCTTACTCCGTTCATATGTAGCACTGATGATAGAAGAGAGGAGTTTTGTTAGAGGGCTGACTTAAATCTGAAAGATATATCAACTGAGCTACCCAGAGTCTGAGTTATTCAGAGAGTCTAAACTATTATATTGGTCTAGATAACGGAACTGATAGAAAAATTTTGATTCCTTCCTCTCAGAGGCAGACAGTGTTTCAAAGCATAACATACCAATTAGTTCTAAGAAAACAAACAAAGCTGTGTTTCTCAACATATTACTAATTTTGAAGCTCTGCTCTATTAGGGAACAGGGATGTAGTAAGACAACAGAATACCCAGGAAAGGGAAATGCCTGGAATAGAGTATTGCCACTAGTCATTGTCATCCCTGGGAAGTCCAAGAGGCCTAAGAAAGTTAGGATCAAGAAACGGATGGTCTTGAGAAATAATGTACTACCACTGTGTATTTGTGCTGATGTAGTTTTTTTTTTTTTTTAATCTTTAGGCTGAGAGCTAGAACTATGCCCCTAATTATAAATATCATCTTCCTAGGGAAAAGAACAGGATAGGTAAGCTGTATTGGTCACTGAAATTAGGTAATGCCCATGTTTGAAGGAATTTATGTGTATTTATGCTTACTTGAAGTCATTGAAACAGCTATTGTGAGCTGCTATGGATTTCAAAAAACCCTCACAATTATATGCAATCCTCTTAAAAAATATGGAAACCAAATAAGTATGTCCCTTCCTAAGTATCATGAATAACATCTCAGTTTTCATCCTTCCTTTGACATTCATTTAGTGCTTGACATTGTCTTTTTAGTTTTTACTCTTACTAGACTCTCCATTTTATTTGTCTGCAGTGTCTCTAATACACCAATAACAATTCTGTGATCAAGGGGCAATATAGGGGCTCATCTAAAGATCTAAGAGCTTTGGCAGAATATAACTGCTTCTCTAAGAAGATTCTGGAATGGCACTTCGACTTTTAGACTTTCCTTTTGCTACTTAGTGTCAGTTACATATCTATAGTATCTAGCATGTTTCCTAAGTATAGATATACACAATGAGATACTCAGTGGCATCCAACCATAGCTGCTTAATTTTCCACTTATATATTCAGGAAAGAGCCTGAAGTATGAGGCAATGGGTACAATGAATACAATTCAGTGGTAATGATAATGAAAGCAAGCGATTCTCCTCCAAGGAAAGATCATCTTTTCTTGGTTCATTAATTGGTTAAAGAACTTAGATCAGCATAAAATGCCTTTAGCTGGTAATTAGTGTGCAAATAAGCACTGGCCCACAGGCCCAGGATTTAAAAGGAATTTGGCTGGGCTTAAAAGGAGTGTTGGAGGCAAGCATATTTTAATAAAAATTAAAAATAATTCCCAAGGCATTGGTAATATTTGCTTTAAGATGTTTTCCTTTTTAGTCCTGTGAGCCCTACCTTGACTGTTTACTCTACTATTAGATTCACCATTGAGGTCACTGGAATGAATTCTTTACAAAGTAAGGAAGAGTACATGTTGCTTCTGAAGAAGACCTGTGGGTTTTCCTTTAAGACATTTATGAAACATTTATATCTGCTACACAACACCTGGGCTTTATACAAGAGTATATTTTAAAAGGCTACAACATTGCTGCAGGGATTAATAAATTTGGAACCCCAATATCAACTCCACATCTCAAAACTAGCAATCACCTTCTCATTTTTCAGGATAAGCTAGAGTACGACACTGTCACAGATTAATCCTGGAATTTCTATGACTTAACACAAGCAGAATTGACTTCTCACTCAGACTCTTATGGTAAGTCTCTGCCTTTAGTGCTCATGGTTCTTGGCCATGCCGCTTCAAAGAACAATGAGGTAGACCAGATGGAGAGTGGTGGGGAGCAAAGCAAAGTTTATTGAGCAATTGAGTACAAAGCTCCCAAGAGGGTTGTCCTTGGAGTTTCTAAGTTGAGGGAGTTTTATGAGCTCTTTTGCAAAACTATCTTAAGCAATCCAGGTGAGTTATGCCAGTCAGGGCTTTGGCTACCTTATCTGTCTACCTGTTAGGTTAATGTCAATGTGCTGAAGATCTTTTTGCTGACATCTAGGGGCTTAGGTCTTAACTGCCACTTGCCTATCTTTGTGGTTAATTGTTTTATTTTATGATGTTTTTCAAAAGTCATTTCTGCAAAGGCTATAAAACAATCCTAGCATGGTCCTGCCTAAGCTGCAAAGCAAGATGCTCGTGTTATTTTATCTTAGCTGTCTTGACTCCATGGTTTCTTATTGGGGACCCTAGCCCTGACTACCTAATTGTCCAACTAACTCCTAACAAGACTACCTTTCTTATGCAGATGAGTAGGACCCACTCCTCCACATCTTTCCCCCTGGACCCAGGATTTTGGAGGCTCTGGAAATTTATAGCTGCACAATCTGGAACACATTCACTCACCCTTGAATCTTCACCCTAGAAATGAGACTTGTTACTTCTGCTTTGAAACCATTGGCCAGCACTAGTCCTCTGGCCCCACCAAACTGGGAAGGGGTTGAGAAATATGGTAGGGCAGAGTACATGATACCGTTTCATTTTAAAGTCATACAGTGAAAGATTTCACCACACACTTCATGTCTTGTTTCAGGGCAACAAATTTGGTGAAGCTTAGGGTTACCAAAATGCTTTTTTTCAGAACAAGAATAAGAAAATGTGTACATTTTTTCTAGAGTGATGTAACAAAAATGACTATGGTGGAAGAGAGGTGGTGTGCTGACCACTTTTAAATGGTATTTAAGAGGTAGTCTCCATTGAGGGGCACCTGGGTGGCTCAGTTGGTTAAGCATCTGACTTTGGCTCAGGTCATGATTTCAAGGTCCTGGGATAGAGCCCTGAGTGGGGCTCCCTGATCACTGAGGAGTCTGCATCTCCCTTTCCCTCTGCCTCTGCCTCTGCTCATGTTCTCTCAATCTCTTCTCAAATAAATAAATAAATCTACAAAAAAGAAAAAAAGAAAAAGATACAGTTTCCATTGAATTCTATGAAAGGGTTTTTAGTTTTAAATTTTTTAAGTTGTTTATGTGGATCAGTATTTCTTTTTTTTAAAGGGTTTTTTTAAAAAAAGATTTTATTTATTTATTTGACAGAGAGAGACCACAAGTAGGCAGAGAGGCAGGCAGAGAGAGAAGCAGGCTCCCTGCCGAGCAGAGAGCCCGATGTTGGGCTCCATCCCGGGAACCTGAGATCATGACCCGAGCCGAAGGCAGCGGCTTAACCCACTGAGCCACCCAGGTGTCCCTGGATCAGTATTTCTTAATCTTTTTTTTTTTCCCCAATGTCTCTACCAGGGAGCCTTTTCAGATATGTGTTTACCTAAATGACCCCCTCATGAAATATCCTACCATAGATATATTAGTTCTGTTTAGGTATCATGTGTATATCTGAACTTTACACATAAGAACACTAAGGGTTTTTTGTCCCCCAAAAACCAATTTTCACACCCTTGAGGGTGATATCACCCCCTCAATGAGAATTCATGATCTAAATTTAGCAGAATAGAATTGAAACATAACTGTATTCTAGGATTTATGTAGCTGATTCCACGTATTTTGCATGGTTCTATCATATTTTCTATAATTGTTTCCCATGAGCCATTAGGAGTCATGTGCCCCCACCCTCATTTGCCACATTTCTTCACTCAGACTATGAAGGTGGCATAACTTACTGATTCGGAGCACAGGCTCTGGAATTAAATAGCATACTTTCAAATCCTATTATACACACTAGAAAGATCTCAGGTCTTTGACAAGTTATTTAGATCCTCTAAAACTCAAGTTTGTGTTTGTTTTTGCTTTGTCTTTGTTTTTTTTTTTTTTTTTAATCTATAAGTGGATCATAGTAGAACATATAATGAATAATGGAGGGGGTCAATGTTTTTTCATATTGCCTAAAACATAGCTTGTGGCAAATGTTTTTATCATTGTTGTGGTTGGTGTTCTCATGTTTATGTGGGCCTATTTCATTGCCCCCAAATCACAGAAGTTTTTAGCAGAAAAAAAAGAAGCAGAAGCTAAAAATTCTCTGTCATGTGTCTTAATCCTGTGTCACCGAAGGCCTTAATCCTTATTTTATGGCTGGCAGTACTGCCTTTATGGCTTCAGATCCCAGGCTCACCTAGGCCCATCAGTATTAGGTTCTGAACAAGGACCCACAGAAAACCCTTTGGTTTGGAGAAGGCACATATTTGTGGAAAATTAAATGCTTTCTTTGACATTTTGGCCCAAATGCCCTAAAAGTATTAAGACTGAAGGTCAGGGACGCCTGGGTGGCTCAGTGGGTTAAAGCCTCTGCCTTCAGCTCAGGTCATGATCCCAGGGTCCTGGGATCAAGCCCTGCATCGGGCTCTCTGCTTAGCAGGGAGCCTGCTTCCTCCTCTCTCTCTGCCTGCCTCTCTGCCTACTTGTGATCTCTGTCAAATAAATAAATAAAATCTTTAAAAAAAATGACCTCATGATCTTTATCTCTCCCATCCTCATCTGCAGATAACTACCTTGATTTCCCTGAGAATTAGAAGAGTCAGTAGAGGGGCACCTGGGTGGCTCAGTGGGTTAAGCCTCTGCCTTTGGCTCAGGTCATGATCTTAGGGTCCTGGGATCAATCCCTGCATCGGGCTCTCTGCTCAGCAGGGAGCCTGCTTCCCCCTCTGCCTGCCTCTCTGCCTACTTGTGATCTCTCTCTGTCAAATAAATAAATAAAATCTTCAAAAAAAAAAAAAATGAAGGTCAGGACTCTCGCTCAGATTTTATTTATTTATTTATTTATTTATTTTTAAAAAGATTTTATTTATTTATTTGACAGACAGAGATCACAAGTAGGCAGAGAGGCAGGCAGAGAAAGAGGAGGAAGCAGGCACCCCGCTGAGCAGAGAGACCCCGATGTATGGCTGGATCCCAGGACCCTGAGATCATGACCTGAGCTGAAGGCAGAGGCTTAACCCACTGAGCCACCCAGGCGCCCCCTCACTGATGGATCTTGTTGGGCTCAAATGAATTAGTATTAATGTGTTGATGAGAATACTCACTAGAGACCAAGACTGTATGCAAGTGTGAAAGATTATTATCTCTACCACTTTTACCCAGACTCTGGTTTAATTTTTTCTAGTTACTGTGGGAAAGCAGGGATGGTTTTCTGATTACAAATCCTTCATCAGTTTATCCCATATCAAGACCCCATCTAATTAGAAAAGGTAGTTGTATTGAATTGTAATATGAATACTCACTCAAAGCCCTGATATTAATTATAAAATGTCTGAGATCCCCCAAAAGCACTAAACCTAATTTTTTCCCTGTAATATCTGCCAAATACATTTAAGACTAGGTGGATTTGAATGGCCAGAAATCCACATTTGCATTCTCTTTTCCTTGACTTTGAGCTAATGGAATGAAAATCTGTTAAAAAGAACTTATCTCCATGCCTTAGCCTGTTTCTAGTTGTCCCTGCAAATAAGGTTATAGGAGGGGATATAAATTGGAGACTTTTGGTGTTTGGCATGAAGTATTAACATGGCTCCTTTGGTCAGATGCTAAAGATCATAAAATACCAGGTCTTCACATTCAGACGAGATAGAATCAGACATTAGGAGAAGGGAAAAATGAAGGTGGAGAAATCGGAGTGGGAGACAAACCATGAGAGACTATGGACTCCAGGAAACAAACTGAGGGTTTTAGGGGGGATGGGTGAGCCTGGTGATGGGTATTGATGTGGGCACGTATTGCATGGAGCACTGGATGTTATATACAAACAATGAATCTTGGAACACTACCTCAGAAGCTAATGACATACTAAATGGTGACTAACATAACATAGTTAAAAAAAAAGAAAAAGAAAGAAAGAAATCTCTCAGGATAAAGGGCAAAAGTGGCACGTGCAAATCAGCTCACCTGGAAAGTTCCCTTCTGCCCTCCTGTACCTCCTCCTTTAACTCAACATGTATGTGAATGGGAAGAGAGTGGTCACAGAGGCTTAAGAAGTTATTGTAATTTGGGATCTTAGGAAAATCTCTTAGAATTGAATACAGGAAGGAATATTGGTCACTCCCATGAACTGTGGCATCTCACAAGGAAAATAACAAGCTCCTGAGCTTGTGCCAACCAGTCTCTTTAGGATCTAGGTGATGAAGGACTAGGGAGCTGGGATGGAACACTGTTTAGCTGATGAAAATATAGTAGATTTCCACTTCTTTGCTATATGATGTATTCCTTCCTTTCTTAGCAAGAAAATTTGAGCTGCTTTCCATGAATATTTAAAGAAATGAATGCAGGGCGCCTGGGTGGCTCAGTGGGTTAAAGCCTCTGCCTTTGGCTCAGGTCATGATCCCAGGGTCCTGGGATCGAGCCCCATATCGGGCTCTCTGCTCAGCAGGGAGCCTGCTTCCTCCTCTCTCTCTCTCTCTCTCTGCCTACCTGTGCTCTCTGTCAAATAAATAAATAAATAATCTTAAAAAAAAAAAGAAATGAATGCAACTCAGCATAACATTAGTATTTTTATAGATTTTATTTATTTATTTGACAGACAGATCACACGTAGGCAGAGAAGCAGGCAGAGAGAGAGGAGGGAGCAGGCTCCCTGTTGAGCAGAGAGCCAGATGTGGGGCTCGATCCCAGGACCCTGAGACCATGACCTGAGCCGAAGGCAGAGGCTTAACCCTCTGAGCCACCCAGGCGCCCCAACATTAGTATTTTTAAAATATACAATGTCGAGTTTTACAAATAACATACTTTTTTTAATATCCATGACCTGTAAGTTGACCTTGGTACCTTGCTCTTGCTCTGCCATCTCTTTCTCCTGCTAGTCTCCCTACCTTTTCCATGTCAGTCTGTGTATCAGCGCAGATGCCTAGGGCATGGGAACTGTAATTCCATATACTGTTTATTTCACATAGGTAGAAATCTGTGAAAGAACCAGGGCAGCACTGTTCAGAGTGGCAGAAAATTGAGGCACTGGACATTAAGCATGGATACATTTAATTATTTACACAGAATTAATAAGGTACTGGGTTGTTTTTAAAAGTTATGATCAAGCGACTGTTACAGATGCTATTTACAAAATTGATACTTCACTAGGAGACAAACCAAGTTTAGTTAAATGATTAAATAGAAATTTAATTAAGGAAAATGCATAATCATATTCTTATTAATATGTTAGCTCTATAAAGATTATTTGTGTATTGTGGGCATTAAGCAAGATAACTAAAGCATGTTAATTAGATTTCAAGTGAATTGCCACCATGTTCATTCATATTTTATAAGAATAGTAATTAAAATCCAACATGTCATAGCTATTGTTTGGTATTTTATTATATTCCATACTAATATTTCCTTATAAATAATTTTAAAACATCAGCTTGATGGATTAGTAAAAGTGCAATAGTGTAACTGGGCATTTATTGTTAATAGAATCCAGATTATGAAGTGAATTTTTATTATTCTTAAAGTCACTCACAGCACACTTTTAATGATAAAATACTTACATTCCATTAGGGGTTCTTTGTGCTGCAAATGACTTTCTGTATACGTATTTAAATAAATATTCATTTTACATCCACTTCTCTAACCTTCTTTTATTTATATAACAAAACATAATTATCCTGGTCTTTAGACTTTAGTATCCAGTTCAGTAGGTATATAATATGTCACAAGTTTTGTGGACTGGAATTTTATTTGGTCACCATATCAGTTTGCCAAATACTTCCCATATTTGAAGAAAGGGAAGGGTCTCAGGGGTGATTCTGCTTCTGTCTGAAAGAAAATTATAAGGATGATGAGATAAATATTAAAATGGATGAAGTCAGGTTAGGTCTTCTTTTTGGTGAGTAAACTACCCTCTTGGTCATCTGCCTTTTAGAACACAGAAATATCATTGCTCTGTTAACTCAGTATCTTCACGGGGCCCCTATAGTTGATAATGCCAGTGTGTGTTCACTGAAAAGTGTTGCAGAGAAACTAGTGAGAAATCATATGAATGGGTTGTTAATCAAATCAATTTGAAATGGCAGCTACCTTGCTGAGAATCATCTGCGAAGAGTCCCCATGTTGTTGTTTGAGAGAACTAACTCCCTCTTCTTTTCCTTCAGTGTTTGAGATCAATGAGGAGATACGGCCCAAGGGAAGGGTCTTAAACATGTTTCCAATAAGGGTGTGGGGAATATGTTAATATTTCAACTTTTTAGATAAGGAATCAGAAGTGTAGGTATATAAGATGCAGTACCAAAAATGTCCAGATATTCCCAGTGGGGGCCTTTGGTTGTATTACACTTGTGACTGATATCAACTACTCTCCCCTACTGTTCTTTTTTTTTTTTTTAAGATTTTATTTATTTATTTGACAGAGATCACAAGTAGGCAGAGAGGCAGGTGGAGAGAAAGGAGGAAGCAGGATCCCCGCTGAGCAGAGAGCCCGATGTGGGGCTCGATCCCAGGACCCTGGGATCATGACCTGAGCCTAAGGCAGAGGTTTAACCTACTGAGCCAACCAGGCGCCCCGCCCCTCTCCACTGTTCTTTTTTTTTTTTAATTTATTTGTCAGTGAGAGAGAGAGAGCGAGCACAGGCAGACAGAGTGGCAGGCAGAGGCAGAGGGAGAAGCAGGCTCCCTGCCGAGCAAGGAGCCCGATGTGGGACTCGATCCCAAGACGCTGGTATCATGACCTGAGCCGAAGGCAGCCGCTTAACCAACTGAGCCACCCAGGCGTCCCTCCCCACCACTGTTCTTAACACAGATTTCAACCACATATTCCTACTTATTTCAACACTACCTTCTGTAGTGTTTAGGCTCTCTGTACTACTTTACCCAAGTGTAGCTGCAACCTTGTGGTGGACACTTGGACTTCTGCCCAAATCATCCTCAGGAATGAAGGATTTAAACTTGTAGTTGCTAGTGCCTCAGATGTCAGGCCCCTCCAGGTACTGCGTTGGGTGAAGATCTGCCTCACACCAACTCATATCCAATTCCGGCTACCATTAACTAATCTAAAGTTGAAGGGCCAGCCATCTAACCCCAAAGTGGAAAAGGTTTGAAGAGTAACCTTTCCTTACTACTCTCTGCAGGGTCATCTGTGACTTCTACTGAGGCCACATTGCAGTTCAGCATCTCATTTTGCCCAATCCTGCCTTTTTCCCCCTTTTCTCTTCCATAGGTTAGATCCCCAAAGCGCTCGCTGACAAATATCCTGCATGTTAAACTCCATCTCAGGGACTGTCGCTCGGGTAAATCAATTGAAGCAACCTTGCATTGCTTCTAGATCTGGCATTTATCATTATTTTGTGGAGATCACAGAGTTAATTCTACAGTAATGCTATTGTATTTCTATTCTGGATACACACTTCATGAATGGCTTAAATAAATGAAAACAACAGTTGAATCTAGATGATAATGTGAATAAAAAGGTTGAGTTTATAGTATTTAAGATGATCTTCATCTCAGAGAGTGTTAGGTAAAATGAGGAAATCTTACAATGAGAGATAATTGGATTCAGATTTTGAATACATTAACTAGAAATCAGGAATATAAATTTAAGTGATTGTATTAAAAAAAAAGAAAGCATTTCCCTTTGCAATCTTCAGTGTTCAATAATTAGATAAAATGTCCTAGAGGAAAGTATGTTTTGTCTTTGTAGCTTCAATCATTGGATCACTCTTGGGAGCAAAGACTTCAAGTTTGCTGTAGGGAAAGGAGTTTGAGCAAGTGAGGAAATTTCACTTGTAAGTTTTATCAGTGTAGAACACTTAAGCTCATTACCCTTTATACTTAATGAAGTCATTCACTGAACTTCTTAAGTGCCCCTTGGCTGAACACATCCCAGGACAACCAGCATGGAGCCAAGAGGAAAACAAAATTCTTTCATATTAATAACACTTTGGAGATACTTCATGGAATCTTTCCAAATGTTAGAAAAAACAACTTTAAATAGATTGTTAAAGTTTTATTTTAGCGTCCAGGTACTTTCTAGACAGTTCTGTGACTATGAGCTTTCTGTGAGCTAACTCTCACCAGTGAATTTCCATAGCTTCATTCAATACAATATTTATGTTTTCCAAACTGTAGCTATAAAAGTTTCTTATTTTCTCTGTTTTCAGTCTGAGATTCAGAACATTTCCATGTTTTGCTTTTCTTTGTCATATCTTCCCGGTGCCATTAAATCATAGCATTCTCTGATTCCCATCCCCCACCCCCAATAATGTTTACTGAGATTAGAAATTGAAGATTTAGTAGGTTGTATGTAAATAAGAAGTCTCTTTAATAATCCACATAGTAGGGAAAATCACCACCCTGTCTGTCCATGGAGAAGTCTGTGTCTATGATCTGAACTTAATTGTTTAATCACATATTTTATTTAAATAGTGGGATGTGGTATATATTTCAAACTTCAAATGATCAAAGATGGTCTTTGAAATAACAAATGCTATTCTATAGAACCCAGCAAGTTTCCCTTTCCTCCATCCTCTCCTACCTTTCTACTTTTTACTTTCTTCTTTGGCATGTATATTCCTTAAGTCACACTGATAGATTCTAGTAATGCAAGGGTTTGCACATTCACTTATTCAGCAAGTGTTTACTGAACCTCTGTTATTGCTGAGACATGTTAGAAATTTGGGATACATTTTTTACGCATGCAGGTTTTTCCCTTTCCTAAAGAAACTTAATGTAGATGGGAAAAAAACTTCCCTTTACTCTTCTAGGCTCTATGACTTAGCTTAAGAATTAAACTGACATAAACATTAACAGAGGAAAAGCATAAAAATTTTCTTTAATATTTTTTGTATGTACCTGAGAGTCTTCAAAAAGAAAATGAAGATCCAAAAAAGCTGTAAAGCCCCAAAGCTTACACAGTTGACAATGAAAGGGCTAGGAGTGTTGACCCCTGCATAGTCAAAAATCTCCATATAGCTTTTGATTCCCCCAAAACTTAACTACTAACATACTACTTTTGCCTGGAAGCCTTACTTATGACATAAAAGTCAATTAACACATATTCTGTATGTTACATGTATTATATGTAGTACTCTTACAGTAAAGTAAGCTAGAGAAAAAATGTTATTAAAAGAAAATCATTAGGAAAGGAAAATATATTTACAGTACTATATTATATTTATCTATTTAAAAAATTGTGCTTTAGTGGACCCAGTGCAGTTCAAACCCATGTTGTTCAAGACCATGTACTTGGCCTAGGAGCAGTAAATCACAGGACAGTGATGAGGAAATACATGGGGGAAACTAGTAGAAGACAAGGGCCTTTTTTACTGGATTTGTTTGTATAGATCCACTTCTGTATTGACTCCCAGTCAGGTGATTCATTCTTCTCAGTACAAGGAGGTCACTTCTGTCATGGGAAATGTTATGCCTGCTTTTAAGTAGAAAGGGGAAGGTCAGAGAGACTTTCCTGCATCTGCTGTTTCTCAGGTGCCTTCAGCTCAAAACAATCAATATTCCATAGCACGATGTTTTCTGTTGGCACATTCTGAATCTCTTCAGTAACATAAAGTGACTTCTGATTTCAAAAAGTTCACTCTGGAGTAGGAGACTTGGGCCATATAACAGTCATACATCAAATGTGTTATATTATTACTTGTGTTATATGTATTATAAAGTGTGTTTAGTTTATTTATATAACCATATAAATATATAATATAATTATATAATGAATAATATAACATATAAATAAAAATTTAAATTAAATATAAATATAATATATAAATATTATATAAATGATAAATATAATTATATAATAATATATATTATATGAGATGTGCTATATTATAACAAATGTGTTATATGTATTACTTGCCACACAATGATGAGACTGAGAACCTCCCAATTCTACCTTCACAATTCAGGAAGCTATCAACAAGACAAAAAGAAATCCAGGCAAGAAAATAGCTTGTGCAAGGTGTGCCTGGGTGGCTCAGTGGGTTAAAGCCTCTGTCTTTGGCTCAGATCATGACCTCAGGGTCCTGGGATCAAGATCAGCATTGGGTTCTCTGCTCAGCGGGGAGGGGAGCCTGCTTCCCCCTCCCCCTTGCCTTCCTCTCTGCCTACTTGTGATCTCTGTCTGTCAAATAAATAAATAAAATCTTAAAAAAAATAGCTTGTGCAAATATATGGGGCTTAACATTGAAACCTACAGTAGCATAATTAGGGGGCATTCAGATCTGTATCAGCACAGGGAAGACATGGGGAAAGAGGCTGACACATTAGCAAAGGGCTAGATCATCATCTTGCATTTCTTACTGAGAAGACTGGTGATGGAAATGGTGTTAGAGAAAGCAAACTGACCACCAAAGATTTGGGGTCCCCTTTTGTAATACAGAATTACTGCTAAATACAGCATCTCATCCAGGAACTACATGTTCCAGTCTCTGACACATCTAGATTGTGAGTAATGTTCCTTGATTCAATATAAGCAATAGGGTTATGTGTCTGTCCCAGGTCAAGGGGTTCAAAAAAAATAAATAAATAAACAAAAGGCAACCTGGCTTCTTGTGGATGAATCATATCCCCACCGTTCTAACCACGAACACCTACATTAGACAGATACACAATTGAGAAATTAACTTTTATTCTGTTATATCACAGGCATTGTCAATTTTCTTTGTCACTGCAGCCAGCTCTACCCTAATAAATGCATGGGGCCACTAGAGGATATTTCATACAGGTATGAAATGATCAGATATAAACTTTTGAAAGAGGAAGATTTATTGGTGCAAGCAGGATGATCATGGTATCAGGAAGGTGTAATAAACTACTAGAAGGTTAGGATTAGTCTCGGGAATTTTACAGCAAAAAGAGCGTATAGCTCTGGGCAACATTTGGATGGTCCATCCTATAGAAATTTCTCCTAGTTTAGCTAGGGATAGTTTAGATGGCTTCCAGGGTTTGAAATACGAATGGAAAATTTTTTTTTTAAATACAAAAATATCCAGTTAGTAATGTTCTGGACCACTACATCAAAGTATTTAAAATGAAAGATTCTACTTTTGATGGGAAATCAACATCTCATTGTAAAAACGAGTACCTTTGGTTTAACTCTTATCTATAGAAAGTGGCTCTTTTTTCATATGGATGCTAGCACCTCATAAAGACAGGAATGCCATGATATATTTCAGGCAAGAGTGTCTAGAGACTTATAAATGCATGGAGATTTGAGCTTGAAGAGAGAAATCCCCTCTGCCAGGGTATATAGAATGCCAGAAAATGAATCCTCGTGGAGGCGACATTACAAATTGGGAGTCTGGAAGGAGAGAAGTCAGGGAAATGAGAGCTGTTATAGAATGAATGACTGTGATAATTAAGATCATGGGTAAAGAAGGGTTTAGTTATTGCAATGCAGATAAATCAGGGGCATGTTTTAAGCAATGCAACAGTTTGCTTCTTGGAATTTTTCAAGTTCTTGTTTTTTTTTGTTGTTGTTGTTCCCACAAAACCTAATGATCCAGGCAGGAAGTGTCTTATTCTTGTAAGACATATAGAAAAAAGGTAATTGCTAAAATATAAAAAGAGGCTTATACACACACCTACCTGTCTTGAACCAGTTTTGGATTCAAACAACAAAAAAGACATCAATCATATTTCTCAATCAGTATTTAGCATATCATTAACAACCTTGACAGGAATAAATGACACGTTTGTAGGTGATGTTAATGAACATGACATTTTAAATTCAGATTGACAAAACTCAAAGCTTCTATTTGTAACATAATCCCCAGATGTGACACTGAATCTCTGAGGGGATGTTTGAATCATGAAACTAGAATATTGTTCTGCTAAAGGTTTCATGTATAAATTGATTATAATCTATTTTTTCAAGCCACACTTTAATGAAGCTCTTTGATTATTTTTTTGGATTTCATGTTAGTTGTTTGTTCTTCCTTTTGGAGGGGAAAGAGAATCTTGTCTCTTGTTATTCAGCTGTTAGGAAGCCAGTGACAGAAAATATAATGTAGCATCCGTGGAATTATTTCAAATTTTAGGTTTTTAAATTCTTTTATATGATTACTGACAAATTTGTATTTATACTAAAAAGAACATTTTTTAAATTATAAAATTATGTGCTTAGTCCATAAAACTTAAATTATGGAAAAGTAAAAGGACATTAAAATATGTTAAAAAGCAGTTATGTATTTCTTCTTTTTTTCTCTATACACATATAAATATGGTGCACTTTTTCTTGCACTGTTTTATTTCATCCTCTGTCAAAAATATTTTTAACAATGTGATTTTAATAACTGTGCAATGATTTATCACATAGATGTCTCATGTGGTTTTTTTAATGAATTTTTTTCTTTTTTTCTGAATGTATGGGATGTTTCCAAAGTTTTGCCCTTCTACAACACACACACACACACACACACACACACACACACACACACACACAGAAAATCCCTGCTTGGATAAATCCCCTGACAATATATCTGTATCTGTACATGTTATACATGTTATTTTCTTACCATAGTTTCCTAGAAATGAAATTTCTACATCAAGATACATAAGTCGTGTCAAAGGCTCTGGATATATATTGCTCGACAATATATATCCCTTCAGGTCACCTTGACAATTTATACCACCATAAGTATCATTGTTACTTTGATCTAGCCAGCCTTGATTCTCCTTGCTGTTTCTAACCTGTGTCAGTTTGATAGGTGAAAATGGAATTTTATTGTGATTATCAGATTATTTTAATTTTTCTGTCTATAATACGGAATAAACTTTTTTATTTGTTAATTAGCCATCTGTATTCTTCCTTCTTCAAATTGACTTTCTAAACCTTTACATATCATTTTTCCCAAAATACTGATTTATAGTAGTATATTTTTAGATGTGCATATTCTAAGATCTTTTCTTTTCAATTTTATTCTTTGCTTTCATCCATATATCTGTAAACAAATACAAATTTTTGTCATTCTGTAGACAAATATACATTTTTGAACTTATAAATTCTTAAAAAAATTTTACCCATGATGTGATCATTTAAAATATTACCTTCATTTTCTTCTAGTTTTTTCATTTACTTTCATAAATTCTTTTATTCCTGCATTTATTTTGATGCATTTATTTGATCAACATTTAAGTTGTATGTGTGTGTGTGTTATACTTTCTAACATTGCTGGGGAGAGAGCATATATAAAATAACTTTTTGGGGGCGCCAGGGTGGCTCAGTCGTTAAGTGTCTGCCTTCGGCTCAGGTCATGATCCCAGAATCCTGGGATCGAGCCCCACATCGGGCTCCCTGCTCAGTGGAAGCCTGCTTCTGCCTCTCTCACTCCCCTGCTTGTGTTCCCTCTCTTGCTGTGTCTCTCTCTGTCAAATAAATGAATAAAATATTTAAAAAAAATAACTTTTTGGTCTACACACTAATAGCCATTATAGGTGCTTTAATAAATTAACATTTCCTTTATTGCCTTCTCAATAAGATATTTGTAATACCACGAGCATATGTCCCTTTTTCATACATATAAGTTATGACATATATAAGTATATAAATGTAGCTATACAAGCAGGTTAATATTTATCTGCTAATCAGAATTTGTAGGCAAATGAGGATTCTGGCCTTTATTGGAATATCTCTACCTCTTCACTGTGTTGATTTGGAATGCTTATTGTATCATCCATGTATCATGTATCAAATCATCTACTGCATTCTTACACATTCTCTGGTCTGTTTCAGAACTACCTGTGTGAGCTCACAGATCTGTCTCTCCTATATTACACCAATATATCATTTGTTATACTTTTATAATTTTCAATTTTCAATTGGGGTTTTCAATTGGGTTTTTAGTGAGGTTTCAGTCAATATAAGAAGTATTTTGAACATAAATAACATCTTCTTCAGTACTCAATATTTCCCTTCAGGGAAATAGTTTGTTCCTCATTTACTTCAATTTTCACAGCTCTTAGAAGGTGTTGTAGTGGGGCACCTGGGTGGCTCAGTGGGTTAAGCCTCTGCCTTTGGCTCAGGTCATGATCTTAGGGTCCTGGGATCAATCCCTGCATCGGGCTCTCTGCCCGGCAGGGAGCCTGCTTCCCCCTATCTCTCTGCCTGCCTCTCTGTCTACTTGTGATCTCTCTCTCTCTCAAATAAATAATAAAATTTAAAAAAATCATTGAAAAGAAGAAAGTGTTGTAGCTTTGTGTATATGAATTCTAGTCATTTCCCATTAAAATTGATCATTTCTGTACATTTTATTTATTTACATTGCTTTATTGAAGGAAACATCAATACATTACATGTGCTAACTGGCTTTACGGATATATAGGAAGTCTGTTGCTTTCTTTTATTAAGCTGTTTACTGGATTTTGTTATTAATTAAAATATAATAGAATTAATCCTCTACATTCTTTTAAGAAAAAGAATGTAATGATATCATTGCAATCATCTTGTTTCATTCTTCCACTAGGTTTAACTCCTGTTACTTGTTCTTTTCCCTTCTTCCCTTTTCTTCTCTTTTGACTTTGAATAGACCCTCCAGAAAAATATTAAATAGTAATGGCACTAACAAACTTTATTGTATTATTTAAAAGCTGGATGGAATTCCACTACAGCTGTGTTTTCCAAAGTGTTATCCTTTGAACATTAATCTCTCCAGATGCTTTGTGAGCAAAGAATTCCATGTTAAAAAAAAAAAGTTTAAAACTTCTCATTAAAAGGTTATGATGTATTTTTGCATATTAAAGATCTGAGAAACTTTGTATTAAAAAATTGTGTTTTGGGGCACCTGGGTGGCTCAGTGGGTTAAGCCTCTGCCTTCAGCTCAGGTCATGATCTCAGGGTCCTGGGATCGAGCCCCACATTGGGCTCTCTGCTCCGCAGGGAGCCTGCCTCTCCCTCTCTCTGTGCCTGCCTCTCTGCCTACTTGTGATTTCTGTCTGTCAAATAAATAAATAAAATCTTTAAAAAAATTGTGTTTTATCCCATTAATTAATGTTTCATTGAACAAAATCAGTCATCAATTAATGCAAAACTCTTTATCCTATTTTCCCAACTGAGCAAGTGCCAAGGTGAAAAGAGTGTCCTGCCCTGGGTCCAGGCAGATATAAGGGGATATAATCTCTGAACAAAATGTAAAAGCAGTTTTAAAGCCAACTAAAGATCAGTGCCATTACCACTCTTTACTTGCTTGTACTTCTCACCCCCAACAGCTTTGGTTAGTTTGAATTCTAAATTTAGAAATTGTTTTTTCAGTTTCTGTTGACTCTTTGTAATTTTATTTATGCTTCAAATTACACATTTTGTGGATTTCTTTAACAAGTGTTATATTATACATGGAAGTTAATTTGAATTTCTCCCATTTGTATGGTGCCTCCTAACACATTCAGGTTGAGCTACATGTGTTCATTGTGAGAGCTAATTGGCAACGACGGAATTCTTTGGTCTCTGGGTGAATTTGGTGTCTTTGTGGGACTATGTAGTCTTGCATTTAAATAGTACATTTGATGGGGTGCCTGGGTGGCTCAGTCAGTTAAGCATCTGCCTGCCTTCAGCTAAGGTTATGATCCCAGGGTCCTGGGATCAAGACCCACATCCAGCTCCCCAGTCTCCCCCTACCTCAGCTCAGAGGGGAGTCTGCTTCTCTCTTTCCCTCTGTCCCCTGTCTCCTACCTCCTCTCAATCTCTCACAAATAAATATGTAAAACATCTTTAAAAAAATAAAAAGTACATTTAAAATGAACAGTAACAGCCTGGTGGTAGTAAAGACAAAGAAACAGCTTGAGTTATTTCAATTTCATAATTCATTGTTGCCACTTGGAATTTTTATCTATGTTTAAGATTTCTATCAGGGAAAAAAGGTGGGTTGTACTATTTTCATTTATTAGATGCAGATTTCAGTTCTTTCTTGAAACATTTTGATAAATTAGAGTAACATATTTAAGTTAACATTTTTAATTATACTTACTGGGCTGGTAGAGTTGACCTTTTGCTTTCCTGAATCAGTCAGTCTCATTGGCTTCAGGTTGGGAGTAAATCATCTTCAATTAGCAGACAGTTCTCCAAGGAAGATAGCTGTGAGGAATTACCCAACCCTCATAGCAACTGGAATGGTTCATGTTCCTGGTTAAGGGCTCTGAGTAGAGAACCAAGATAATGTACTGGAGGTTCAAAACTTTTCTTACCATTTACTCTGCTGAAGAGTTTTTCAAATTGTCAAGAAGATGCTTATGGTAGGTTAACAAATGTCCTCCCAATCTTCAAAGATTATCCATGTCCTAATCCCTGAAATCTGGAAATGTACCTTATGTGGAAAACAAGCCAAAAAGGGATTTTTGCAGGTGTGATTAAGAAACTTGAGATGGGGAGAAGACCATAGATTATCCAGGTGGGCCCTTAAGGCAATCACATGTATCCTTATAAAGAAGGAGGCAAGAGGAGGTTTTTACCAGGAGACGCTGAAAGATAAAGTGTGACCACTGAGGGGGCGTTTGAAATGATGAAGCCACCAGAAGCTGGAAGGGGCAAGGAGTGGATTCTCTTAGATCTCCAGAGGGGGCATGGCCTTGCCAGCACCCTAATGCTAGTCTCCACAACAATGAATACATTTCTGTTGTTGTAAGCCACCTGATTTGCTGTAACTTCTGCTGTAACTTGGTATAACAGCCATAGGAAATTAATGGAGCGCTGAATTCGAATGAAAGGTAAGCAGCTCTGGGGTAACTTTTTATAAGTACACCCATATTTGTGCCAGATCTGTGAATGGCAACCCTATTTCTTATATTCATGGCTCCCCCCCCTTAGCAATTTTTTGGTAGTACACAGATGAATCTTACTGTATTTTCATTGTTTTTATGTGTATTTATTCTGGCTATAAAGTCCTCTTGAGGATAACTTACTTTGATAAAGGTGGAAAGAACGTGAAGTTTAAAGTCAACTAGTTCTGGTTCTGAGTTGCAGACCTTGGGTAAAATAAAAGTACTGAAGCCTTACATTCCTTATGTATAACACAGTGTTGTTAATACCTAGAGTGTAAGGGAGAATTGCATATATTAAATGAAATAACAAATACAGAATACTTGGTTCAGTGTAGGAAGCAGATAAAAATAAGTTCTCTATCTCTTTCTCTCCCAGAGTAACTGGTACATACTTTGGCATCATAGTAACCATTGAGTAAATAAGTATATTTGCTTGCTGAATTGGATACACTTAATTTTAAACTGCAAATGGATTGCAAATTGTTTTACCAGTTGATATTTATGAAAAGGTACATATATCATTTACATACAAACATTATACATCTGAGCTAAAGGTGAGCTTGGAACATATTTGTAACTATGGAGGCTCAATATTCTTCTTTTAACCATATTACAGATCATCTCTCCATGATAGAGTTGTTAAAATCGGCTGTTAATGATATTGTTGAATCTTGTACTTTGCAACCTGAACACAAAAAGGTAATGGGTGGTAACTTGGCTTTAGAGATATACCTAAATGTGTGGAATTTATTTGGTGTGGTCTAGACATTGCCATCTGTTTTCATGTATATTAACAGGATAACTGTTTTAAGAGTTGAAAAGCACTAATATTATAAGACACATTTCCAAGAAGGAAGACTGTTTCTGAACCTTGGATTGGGCCACTTTGGCAGGAAAGAGACCAAGAAAAAAAAATGAAATTGAATCAGTTAAAAAGAAAGGTGGTCTTAAAAGGAATTGAAATTATTGAGGGAGAAAGAGTAATAACTGATATTTTGATAGACCCAATGAGTTCAGGACATGCTAGATAAGTAGAAAAGACAACGGATCTCAAAAGAAAATCCCAGTACATGTTTTTCCCTCTGTAATCTAGTAGGAAGTGGCTTAGGATATGTCCTGTGCTGCTAGATTAAAATGACTTCTGGGATTTATTAACTAATCTAACTTGGTGCTATGACACACTATGAGTGTGTTTTCTAGCCCTACCAGTGAGGGTCTTGTGTTGTGCTGTTTACATTTGTGAAATAATAGATACAGATCTATCTTCTCCCAGTTCCTGGTACACAGCTCCTAAAACCCTTGTACTTTACTAAGTGATACAGTATTAAGAGCCTATTTTGTTCTAATATTTGGCCTTTAACCCTGGTTTCTGACAGTTTGTAAATCCCTTGGAACTTCCTGGATGATAGTAATGTCTTTTGCTCTAATGAGGTGACTCCTAGATGGAGTCCAGTCACCAGAAAAACCCAAGCCATGATGAGAAGCTTGGGAACTTTTGTCCCAGGCATCATTTTCCAGAGAGGGAAGAGGTGCTATAAAATGAGGTAATTACCAATCATGCTTACATGATGAAGCTTCCATTAAAAATACCGAAAGTATGGTGTTCAGAGAACTTCTGGCTTGGTGTAGCCGTCTAAATGCAGTGGAAGTGTGCTGTATTTCAACTCCAGAGAAACAGAAGATCCTAAACAGGGGATCCTTCTGAACCTTACCTTATGTATCTCTTCATCTGGATTTCACCTGTACCCTTTATCATATCCTCTGATGTGAAATAAACTGGTAAATATGTTCTGTAAATGTGTTCCCTGAGTTCTGTGAGGTGTTGTAGCAAATGGTCAAACCAAGGAGGGGGTCATGGGAACCCCAATTTGTCATTGGTCAATCAAAAGTATAAGTGTAGCCTGGATCTTAGGATTGCCATCTGAAGTGGTGGTCAGTTTTGTGGAACTGGGCCCTTAACTTGTGGGGTCTAATACTATCTCCAAATAGTTACATCATAGCACACTCACTCAGCTGGTGCCAGAACATTGCTTGGTGGATGGAAAACTTACAGTTTTACTCTTAGAAGTACTGTATGTGCGTAGAGGAAAAAACAGGAAGAGTGTGTGGTTATCTTTGGTTTTTGTTTTCCTTTTGTGGCCTACAAATTCTGACCAGCCATAAACTTGTATGTGTCTGTATAATATTTATATTTATTTATATATGTATGTATGTGGTGGCTTCCATAAATAAATGGTAGCCTATACCAGAAATGCCAAGTATTTATTGAGAGGTTGATAAGGGAACGTGTTAATTTTTAAAACGTTATGTATCTGTTTACAGATTAAACAGTTCTTACATGCCATATTATCATGTTCCTACCAACAATACAGGAAAGTAAATTTATTTTTGACTTGTTCCAAATCTCAGAAATATTATAATTTCTTATTTTGTGAAACTAGTAAATGCAAGTATTGTGGCTCAGATCCAGAGAGGCCCAGAGCTCTTATCAATCTTATTTTTCTTGATAAGAAAACACATGAACTTAAAGGACAGGGAAATCAGAAAGCTATGTGCCCTTTGGGGACAGCTTTACAGCACACTTAAGGGTAACACAGAGAAGAGTGGCAGGGACAGCATTTACCTGAGTTGGTTCAGCACTGGGGTAAACCTTGTTGGGGTGTCTCACATTTCTAAAAGCCACTTACTATTCCCAAAGGATTCCTGAAAGATTCAGCAGATACAATACAGAGGAAGTTCTAGGAGTAGTGTTTGCTGCTGAACAAGGTTTTCCTGTAAGGATAGCTGATGCCCCAGACGTTCAAAAGTCCTAAGTCAACAGTCTTCCTGCCTTCATCCCAAATCCCATGCAACTCTCTAAGTTATTAAATCTCTGCTTTTTATCCTTCTTACTATTACATTGTTCCCCTCCTATCCAATTCCTCTTCACTTCCACTTGGGAGTTACACAGTTTTGAAAGAGAAGGAAGCTTACTTACACCATTCTCTTTGCAGGTGAATCCTTCTGTATTATCTCTCTTATTGTCTAGATTATTATATAGACAACATCTATTATCTATAATCATCCACCCACTTTTTTCTCACTTCTACAGAATTTCACTCCTTTCTCATTGATTGGCATTTGGGAAATTTTTCATATTTGCAGATTTGCTCTTCTACTTGGGTTTATGCCCAAGGTGGTTACTTTGGTGCATTCTAGAATTCTGTCTTGAAAAGGCTGATCCTAGATGGGCAAGAGTGCTATTCGGAAATTGCATTTAGGAAATGGTGTATGTAGTGCTAAAATATAGTTCCTCTGACTTTAAATCTTTTTCTTTCCAATCCCAGAAACTTCTGTGTTTAACTTATGTACAAATCCTCCTTCCTGAATGGAGGAGAATGAGAGCTTAAATATTATAATGAATGGGGAATGTAGAAGAAATATATCTTAATTATAGTGAATAGAATTCAATTCCTGCTGTATTTGGAATCTATTCCCTCTTTGCCACAGTAGCTACTCTCTGGATTTGAAAATCAATTCCAAAATACTGGACATAACATTAAAAATAAAAATGAACCCCATGGTAGTCTAATGAATTAGCTGTGTATTGGAAGGTAGACAGAAAATAGTTCTGTAAATTGGAGAGGGAAAAGAACTTTGCCAAAGACCATGAAAGCTTAGGCCATAACCCTTTACCACTTGAACACTAAGATTGTAATTATCCTCCAAAAGGGGTAAATTCTTTTAATGAGATGTAGAGTGCCATTTTCTACATTTTCATTCGTCACTACCTTGCTAAATTGAATTATTTGATACCTTAAAACTATAACTTAATAATACCTAATAATATTAAGATGGCTCGTGTTTCCTATGTATAATCATTCACTTTTGTAACAAAAAATGCATTGCTATGATGGGTCAGTTACTAGATGGGCTGTTTGGGACACAGAGGTGAAAGAAACCTAGCATTTGTTGTTTTTCAGGGACCATGTTTTTCAATGGAACATGAAAAGCATGTGTATATTTATAAAATAGCATGGGATATGTAATAATTGAGACCTCTGCAAAGTGTTTTCGTAGCATCAAGTGGGAAATAATTATCTGTAATTAAAATTGTTGGAGACTTCCCATAATAAATAAAATTGGCCTCAAACTTTAAGTTGAAGTTTGTCAGTTGGGGAAAAAGGGGGGAGAGGATGGCATAAAACATTCCAGACTTGTGGAAAGAAACAGTGTGTGATTGAGAATGGGGCATTTGGGAAACTGAATTCTTGAATATTGGCTAGGTGGTGCCAAATGCAGGCTTCCCAGAATATAAACAAAACAGCCAGCCAGTGAGACAAAATTAAGTTCATTCTTACTGTAGTAAGAGCTTTCCCTCTGCAGTAGTAGCAGTAAGGTGAAGGGCAAAGTTGGGATATTTATTGAGATTTTAAAATCAAGTTTAAGGCTGGTTTTTAAAAGTGAAGATGAAAAAAATTATTTAGGATTGCTACATAGCAGTAAGGCAAGTATTGTAAAGTAAGAGGTTCTGAGTCTTATAGTGTAAATGATCATTTGACCTTTCAAGTGAAAAGTTGATGGATTTGTCTGGTATTTCCTAGAATGAATGACAGTTTTTCCTAGAATGAATGACAGTTATTTGCAACTTTTATCTTGTCTGGCAAAAGTGGCCTGGAATTACAAGGTTATATTAATGATAAGTGGAATAATAAAGTCCTGCTAATGTAGACCACAAGATGTGCAGATATAGATGGTTCTGATTCTCAGCTGGGATAAAATGGGAGGTAGTCAATAAAAGTACATTCTATCAAATGTTAAAGAGTAAATGTCATTTTAAAAAGTTAGAAATAATTTCGTGTGAGGCAAACTTGATAACCACTACACTATGGAAACAATAATCTTGTAAGTACTGAAGAGAGAGCAAATTTTTCTTAAGAGAGGGGCTTGATCGTGTACATGTGAATTGGTAAGAGATTAGACTTAGATTTGTCAAAGAGGAGGAGCGGAGATAGAAGGTTGAGATATTCTGTAGTCACTGTGATGAAGTTTTAGAATAAAAGTGAGGTCCAGAGCTGAAAACCAAAAAGAATCCTTGAGACTTTTCTGGTGCAAAATGGTGGTTTATTAAGGCACAGGAACAAGACCCGTGGGCAGAAGGAGCTGCTGCCCTGTGATCCCTAGAAGCAGTTGATTATATACGCAGCAGTTGGGGAGGTGAGGACAAAGGGGGTGTTCAGGAGGGCTGTCATGTGGTAAAGAAGACTCTCAGGATAAGAGACCTGATTATTGTAGAGCCAAGGATGTTTTCCCTCTAATGAGGCACTAACATTGCAGAAATGACTTTGCAAAACATCCTAAAGTTAAGGCCATAACTACAAAGCATTTATCAATACCGCTGGCAAGGGGCAGTTAAGACATAAGCTCTCAGATGTCAGCAAAAAACCTCATCAGCACATTGACATTAACCTAACAGGTAGATAGATACGTGATCAAAGCCCTGACTGGTGTGACTTGGCACACACTGATTGCTTAAGATAGTTCTGCAAAAGATCTCCTGAAA
This sequence comes from Taxidea taxus jeffersonii, assembly GCA_003697995.1. Classification (NCBI taxonomy): domain Eukaryota; kingdom Metazoa; phylum Chordata; class Mammalia; order Carnivora; family Mustelidae; genus Taxidea; species Taxidea taxus. The sequence continues at coordinate 33,057 of RCUC01155629.1, read as the reverse complement.
CCCCTTAGAAACTCCAAGGGCAACCCTCTTGGGTCCCTTCCATCTCCAGGAGCTTTGTGCTCTTGCTCAATAAACATTGCTTTGCTGCCCACCACTCTTCATCCAGTCTATCTCTTCATTGTTTGAAGTAGCATGACCAAGAACTGTGGTCACTAAAGGTAGAGAATTCCTGCAACACATGGAAATTGTATGGGAAAACCTACATTACTGTTTCTCTTCTTATTCTTATACAACTACACGTTCACAACACTGGAACAGATGTATGGGATCCTTCCCACACAAAACAATTCTGCCACGCCATCTGGGTTTCCTCACAATTTAACTCAATTCTGACACTATTTACCTGGAGATCACCTCAGAACCCACAGGTTAAGGGCTCAGTTCTACAAAACTGCTCTCCCCCGACCCCCCAACAGTTCAGATGCCAATTGCAAGTCCAGGTTGTTTCCGGTGCATCTAAACAATTCACTATAAATTGGGGTTTCCCACAACCCCTCCTAAGGTTAGATTAATTTGGTAGAACAGCTCATAAAATTCCAAAAAAAATTTTTTTAACCAGTTTACTACAAAAGGATAGGATAACATCATTAGATGAGCATCTAAATAGAAAAGATGCATAGGGTAAAATATGTAGGAAGGGGCATAGAGCTTCCATGCCCTTTCCAAGAACATCCCTCTCCCAACACCTTCATGTGTTCAGCAATACAGAGGTTCCCTGAACACTATACCATTTGGGATTTTTATGAAGGCTTCATCATGTGGGCATGATTGATCATTATCTCAGTTTCCAGCCTCTCCCTGCCCTGAAGAATGGGTTGGGGTGAAAGTTCGAAGCTTCTAATCATGGTTTGGTCTTTCTGGTGCCCTCTCTCCAGGAGCCCCCTGAGTCCTCTCATTTGAACAAAGGATACTACTGTTACATAGGAAATTTCAAGAGATTTGGGAATTCCGTGTAAGAAACTGGAGTCAAAGACCAAATATTAGACCAAAAGATGTTAGGAAAATACAAGGGTATTAGGAGCTCTGTGCCAGGAACCAGGGATAGATGAATAGGTTATACATTATATATTATACATTAAATATGTAATTTTTATCTCAGAGGTATAGAAAATATTAATAATAGAGGAACTTAATTATGCACCTAATAGAGCGTGCTTATGGTGCTTTCTCCTACAGTGTATACTCTTGGAAGCATGCAGTTCTTGACCAGATCTTTCTTTCTTCAGTCAATTTCATTGTAATTTATTTGAGCTCTTTTTGATATGCTCCTTAAATTTGATATAGAAATGAAACATGAAACTTTGCTCTACATGATTAAGGCAAGACTTGAATTTCCTAAGCTGTAGCCTGGTTTAAGGCTAGATATTTTTAGACTGACTTAAGACTAAAAAGATTTATAGTGTGGAACCAAGGCAAACCATCATTCATCTTCACCTTGGACAACAATGTGAACAAGTTCCTACATTTGCTTGAGTCTCAATTATTTCTTATGCAAGATGGGCTTTGTAATGCCAACTTCACAAAGCTTTTGTGTTTATTAAGTAGGTGGTATTTTACATAAAAAATCTTATTTTTTTGGTGAAAATAGGTTAAGTTTTATGTCACCACTCTAATGAAATTCTGTGCTATGATCCAGTCTATTGTAAAACTCACACACTTATCTCTGAATTCTGTTTTTAGGCAAGTCACATTTTCTTTATCGTTTTTCAATCTGATGCATCTGCCTTCATAAATCATATATAAAGTTGATAAAAGCAAAGAGCACAGCCTTAGGAAAATCCAACAGGTTGGCAGCTATTTATAATTTGACAATTTATGAGAACAAATGTCTCCATTACATAAATAATTCCCTTGCATTTCATTTGCTTACACACCATTATTTCTACAAGTTTGTCACAAAAGAATGGAGATCAATTTATCTTCTTAGCTGGCACACTGGGTAAATGTGAACCCAACATACTCCTTTAGTTCTTTTTGCTAGAAAGTTAATACTAATCTTTTATTTTATAAAGATATACCTGAATTTTAGCCAAGGGCTAATGAGACATAAAAAGGAGACATAAAAACCCAGTGAGTAATTTGGCCTTGAGTTTTTCTGTGTACTCCAGTGATGACTTGGCTGGTTCCACCTGAGTCACAGTCTTTGAATGGAAGTATAAACTGTCCTTAGATGTTATTTTGCCCTTTAGCTTCTCCCATCAGTGTAAAAGTGAAGCAATAAAATTGCTTCAGGGCATGTTTGCCAGCCTGTGTGCAGGTAGAAAGAGTCCTTTCTATTCTGAGGATTGGACAAGTTGTGTTCTAATAATTACCTCCTATTAAACGTTCTTGTGCCAATCACAGAACTTTTTTTTTGTCAGAGAGAGAGAGAGAGTGAGCACAGGCAGACAGAGAGGCAGGCAGAGGCAAGAGGGAGAAGCAGGCTCCCTGCCAAGCAAGGAGCCCAATGTGGGACTCGATCCCAGGACGCTGGGATCATGACCTGAGCTGAAGGCAGCCGCTTAACCAACTGAGCCACCCAGGCATCCCACAATCACAGAACATTCTTAAAATTACTTACAAAATAAGGATAGATCAGATATGTCAATTTAAAAATCACTTTTAAATTATTTTATAACTTATAAATGAGAACATTGGTATTTATGAAATAAGGAGACTGGACTGTGTGCTTGAATATGTTTTATCAACTTGGCTAAGACTAGAAGCTGGATTTCCCAGAATTCTCTTCCCAGTATGGTTCCAGAACAGAGCTGGCCATAATCAGAAAGCAGAAATGATGCCAAAGCCACTACTGTGGGAAGGAACTGAGCAGTTGGACATTGGAACAGCAAATAAGTAAGCTCTACTTTGTCTTTACTCTCCTGCCAATCTGAGTTCATATTATCCTCCTCATTGCTGGTCCCATCAGACAAAAGTGACTCCAAGTCCACCACCAGGCACATGACCATGGGCACAAACTTCCTCAGAAGAGGTAGATACTACAGGCCTTCCCACAAGTGCTCCCTTTATGATCCCACTTAGATGTCCAGAAGTACTTTGCTCTTAGCATTTTCCTGTAAGCTCTAACTTGTCCATGTGCTCCAGTGTGTCAGGCCAACATGATTAATGACTATTTTGGGGGGTCTTCCCATATCCCCCTTCCACACCTTCCTTTCTTTCTACATTCATGTAAGATCTATTTATCTGTTCCCATAATACTTTTAAGGGGTTTTATTCTCCTATTAAGCTAAGTGTGATAATAAAGATTTTTACTTAATCCTCACAAGTCTATGAAGTATTATTAGTAGGCTCATGTGAACCCAAGATGAAAGAACACATTTTACAAATATTACCTAATTTGATTCACACAACTTGTTGTGACTATAATCCCAGTGTATCTCACTCAAGAGTGTAAGTTCTTGGTTCACAGAGCTCTGTGGATCCATAGACATGACTCCGAGTATCTTGTGAACACTTGTAAAGTGTGTGTTTTCATTAAACATTTTTCAAGGTAGAAGGGGTCCATAGTTTTCAGCACAACTATAAAAATTCTATAAGCTCAAACATTAAAATTAATGCTTGAAAACTCTTGCATGTGGTATGTACTGACCGCATGTGGCTACTTAAATTAGTTGAAATTTACTAAAACTGAAAATTTAGTTTCCTAGTTACAGTAGTCCTATTTCAAGGCTACCATACTGGACAGTGCAGATAGGACTTTCTTCAATGATAGAAATACTTTCTATTAGTATTAGTATTTCTATTATTCCTCTTTCTTTAGAGGATATTCAACATTTTAAGAAAATGCCAAATATCCATCTGTTGCTCTGTATCATTAAGGGAGCCAAACCCCTTTCTGTCTATTCTCCTACCCTCCCTCAACTAACCTGAAAACACAAAATCCCCATTCAAGTAGAACATCAGATTCATTGAACAGCTTAGGAGAAGCTCTGTTTTCTTTTATAAAGGTCGGTGAATTTTGTACAACGTGATTGCGTACAGAGTTGAAAAACAGACCCAATTCACCTACAGAGCCACATAAATATTTTAAGACTGTGTTTTATAAACTGTAAACTTTATTATAGGCTTTGGTTTAAGAGCAGGTGAAGTCTATATATCATTGAGTCCCACCATTCATGGCTATTGTTTTAGTAGCCTGCTTCTTCACTTGTGCCATTAACAGCTCTCTGGGGCCCCCTTCCACCTTCCAAAAGAAATACTGATTGAACCAGAGCAAATTCCTCCTACTCGGACTTATGTACATAAAAGAAAAACGTAGGATTTACCAACAGCACAATAGACTACCAACAGGAAACCAATCACCCTCTTCAGGGAGAGCACTAAGGAGTTTATCATCCTTTCAGGCCAGAAAGGTTTTAAATGGAGAACATAGACCTTTACAGCTGCAACAGACTTTTTTGCATTTTAAGGAGCAGCATAATAGCATCCCCAATTAGGAACTAATTAGAAAAATAAGTAGCAGTTCTAGAATTTTTGGCAGCTATCCTTCATAACCTGAAAGTAATCAAAACACTTCAAAATCACCTGCAGAAAGCATTAGAGTGGGTATCGACATCAGTTCTGTCAAAGGGAAAGTACAGTCTGTTTTCTGCTCTCACCTTTCTTCCATGCAGCCTTTGTAGGAGTAGATTCTCTGCTTCTCTAAGATAATGACTCAAAAAACCGTGTAGGTGCCATGTGGGGGTCTAAAAATATTTTGAGCCAACTATTTCTTAAACTGAAATGTATGTAGAAACAGGACCTGGAAAGTACTTGAAAGTTTATGAAATTATGAGAATGTTTAAATTTAATATTTTTATTAAGATAAACTAATTTTAATATGAAGAGTGTGAGAAAGGTACACATTCTTTGCGGTCATGATTTGCAACAGAAAGATACTTTCTTCGAATTAGACATCTTCTGTTCAAGTCTGTATTCCCAAGCTGGGGTTAGTGGAGCCATTAGGACTTTTTTTTTTTTTTTTAGGATTTTATTTATTTGACACAGAGAAAGATCACAAGTAGGCATAGAGGCAGGCAGAGAGGGATGGGGGGAGAAGCAGGCTCCCTGCTGAGCAGAGAGCCTGATGCGGGGCTCGAACCCAGGACCTTGAGATAATGACCTGAGCGGAAGGCAGAGGCTTAACCCATTGAGTCACCCAGGCGACCCAGGGCATATTTTTAAAAGTGCTTGAGAACTTTTCTCTTTAAAAGGGTTTCTCCTACTTTGGGGTTATTTGTCAACTACTTACCTCAATTTCTTTCCTTTGCAAATAATAAAACTTGTCCTATTAATCACGGAACGTAAGAATCTCCTGAAACTACAAAATGATGTAAATTAGGATTTAGCTAACCTGCAGTATGGAGGAAATGAAATGCTGTGTGGAAGTCCTCTAGGATTATGCCTGTTCCAGTAGGGCTTTGAATAAATGGTGGTTCCCTTTTCATCCTTCCCCATTTGGAAGCATGGGACTCTAGCTGTCACATTCCCAGAAGATTCCCTCTCTCATGCTGTGAAAGTGGGGAGCTTCTGTTATGCCACTTGCCTTGTGCCCAAGTCCATATGTAGAACTAGATTTCTAGTTTAACACTCTTATGGTCAGAGAACACACTCCATATAATTTCAATTAAAATTTGTTGAGGACTACTTTATGACTCACAATATAGTTTATCTTAGTGAATAGCGAATAGTCCATAACCACAGTACACATGCACACACACACACTTTTTCTCTGCTATTGATGGGGGGATTGTTCCGTATATGCAGTTAGATCCTACTATTCTATTATTCTTTTCAGATTATCTATTTGTTTAAATATAACACTTTGTATAATTTTCTTATTGGTTGCTCTGCATATTACAATTTTGTATGTAACTTATAGTTACTTCCGATTTGAGTAAAATATAAAAACACTTTCATTCATGTGCCTTTGTAATTTTGCTTCCGCTATCAAATGTGATTTAAGAAACTCACAAGTAGGATAGCCTATTATTTTTATACCTATATTTACCCATTCTGATGATTTTTTTTTTTTAATGAATATCCAAGCCTTCTTTTACTTTCTTTCTAAGAAACCCTTTAACTATTCTTTAGGGGTAAGTTTGCTAGCAATAAATTTGCCTAGTTTGACCTTATCCAAAGATATTTTTATTTTTTCAAAGATTTTTATTTGACAGAGTGACAGAGAGCACAAGCAAGGATTGCTGCAGGCAGAGGGAGAAGAGAAGCAGTCTCCTTGCTGAGCAAGGAACTTGATGAGGGGCCCAGTCTCATTACCCTGGGATCATGAACTGAGCCAAAGGCAGATGCTTAACTGACTGAGCCACCCAGTCCCCACCCCCACCCCCGAAGATATTTTTAAAACCCTTTGCTTCTGAGGTATATTTTCACCAAATACAGAATTTGTGATTAACAGTTCTTTTCTTTCTGTATTTGAAACATGGTAGGACACTTCTTTCTGGCTTCCATGGTTTCAGATGAGAATTAATATTCCTCCACAAGTAATGTATTGTTTTTCTTTAGCAGCTTTCAACACTTTTGCTGGTCACTGATTTTTTATAAGTTCAATTAAGATATATACTGGATGGAATTCTCTGGTTTATTCCATTTGGGGTTCACATAGCATCTTGAACCTGTAGCTTATGTCTAATGCCAAATTTAGGAAGTTCATAGCCATTATTTCTTTGAAAACATAGACACCATACCAGCCTCTCCTTCTGGGACATTCAGTGATTAAAAAAAAAAAAAATTAATGACTTTGTTATGTCTCATAGATTCCCGAGATTCTATTCATTTATTCCTTAGTTTCCTTTGTTCCAACTGGGTTAGTTCTACAATCTGTTCTCAATTTCACTGATTCTATCCTTTATCATGTTCATCTAATGAGTTTTTATTTTGGTGATTACATGTTTTAGGCCCATAATTCTTTTTTGTTATGGACATATAATTGATATTACAATGTTGCATGAATTTTAGGTGTAAAACATAGTGATTCAACAACTAGATATGTTATGCTGTGCTCACCACAAATGTAGCTACCCTCTGTCACCATGCAATGCTATTACAATATCATTGACTAAATTCTCTATGCTGTACATTTCTCCCTGTGATTCATTTCATAACTAGAAGCCTATATGTCCTACTTCCTTCAATCATTTTGACCATTCCCCCAACTCCCTCCTCTCTGCCAACCATCAGTTTGTTCTCTGGGTCAATACCATTTTGCTTTGTTTTTTAGATTCCACATGTAAGTGAGATCATCTGGTATTTGTCTGTGTCTGACTTGTTTCACTTATCATAATACCCTCTATGCCCATCTATGTTGTCACAAACATCAACAGCTCATTGTTTTTTATGCTTGAGTAATATTCTTGTGTGTCTCATGTGTGTGTGTGTATGTACATGCCACTTTTTAAAAAAAATTAGAGCGAACACGGGCAGACAGAATGGCAGGCAGAGGGAGAAGCAGGCTCCCTGCTGAGCAAAGAGCCCAATGTGGGACTTGATCCCAGGATGCTGGGATCATGACCTGAGCCCAAGGCAGCCACTGAACCAACTGAGCCACCCAAGCCCTATATGCCACTTTTTTATCTATTCATCTATCAGTGAACACTTACATTGTTTCCATGTTTTGGCTATTGTCAGTAATGCAGCAGTAAACATAGGGTGCATATATCTTTTCAGAGTGATGTTTTTGTTTTCTTTGTGTAAATGCTGAGTAAGAGAATTACTGGATCATATGGCATTTCTATTTTTAATTTTTTGAAATATCTCCATTCTGTTTTCTACAGTAGCTATACCAACTTACATTCCCACCAACAGTGCACCAAGTATTCCTATTTTCTATAACATGATGAAACTTATTTCTTTATCTTTTGATTCTAGCCACCTGACATCTTACTGTGGCTTGATTAGCATTTTTCTCATGATTAGTGGTATTGAGCATCTTTTAGTATGTCTTTTGGCCATCTGTATGCCTTCTTTGGAAAAATGTCTATTCAGGTTCTCTGTCCATTTTTTAATTAGTTTTTTCTATATTGAGTTGTATAAGTTCTGTAAATATTTTGGATATTCTTGTTGGATATATCATTTGCAAATATTTTCTCCTACTCAGTAGGTTAGCTTTTCATTTTGTGAATGTCTCCTTCATTGTGATAAAGCACTTACTTTGATATAGTCGCAATAGTTTTTGCTTCTGTTTCCCTTGCCTGAGTAGAACTATCTAGAAAATATTGCTTATGATTACTGCTTATGTTTTCTTCTAGGAGTTTCATAGTTTCATGTCTCACATTTAGGTCTTTTATCCATTTTGAATTTATTTTGTGTGTATAATGTAAGAAAATGGCCTGGTTTTTTTCTCTTGCATATAGCTGTCCAGGTTTCCCAGCACCATTTATTGAAAACACTGTCTTTTTCCCATTGTATATATTTTTTCTCCTTTGTTCAAGATTAATCAATCATAGAAATATGAGTTTTCTGGGCTCTCAATTTTGTTCCATTGATTTATGTGTCTATTTTTGTGCCAATATAATTTTGTTTTGATTTTATAGCTTTGTACCATGTCTTGATATCTGGGACAGTGATACTTGCAACTCTGTTCTCCTTTCTCAAGATTGCTTTGGCTATTCTGTCTTTCTGTATTTTCATACAAATATTAGGATTACTTGTTCTAGTTTTCTTAAAAATGCTATTTGTATTTTAATAGGGATTGCATTGAATCTGTAGATTGCTTTGGGTAGTATGGACACTTTAACAATATCAATTTTTGCAGTTCATGAGCTAGGTATATATTTCCGTGTATGTTCAATTTCTTTCTTCAGTGTTTTATAGTTTTTGGAATATAGATATTTTACCTTCTTGGTTAAGTTTATTCCTAGGTATCTTAATTCTTTTTTTGGAATACTAAATGGGATTGTTTTCTTAATATTTCTCTCCACTACTTTATTATTAATGTATTGAAATGAAGCAAATTTCTGTGTTTTAATTTTATATTCTGCAATTCAACAGAATGCATTTATTCTAATAACTTTTTTGTGGACTTATTAGGGTTTTCTATATCTAGGATCATGCTATTTTCAAATAGTGACAGTTTTACTTTTTCCTTACCAATTTGGATGCATTTCATTCTCTCTCTTTTATGTCTGTTTTCTGTGGCTAGGACTTTGGTACTCTGTTGATTAAAAGTGTTGAGAGTGTGTTGATTTTATATCCTGAAACTGCTGAATTCATGTATCAGTTCTAGCAATTTTTTGGTGGAGTCCTTAGGTTTTTCTACATAGAGTATCTTGTCATCTGTGAAGAGTGAAAATTTGACTTCTATGACAATGTGGATTTTTTTTTTCTTTTTGTCATCCAATTGCTGAGGCTAGGACTTCGAGTACTATATTGAGCAAAAGTGGTGAGAGTGGACCTCCCTGTCATGTTCATGACACTAGGGAAAAATCTTTCCATTTTTCCCTATTGAGGATGATATTCACTGTGGACCTTACACATATGGCTTTCATGATATTGAAGTATGTTCAATGTCTATATTTCCCCTTCCTTCAATATCTATCCTTTATCCTTACATGAAAGAGTTTTTATCACAAAATGATGCTATATTTTGCAAATGCTTTTTCTGAATCTATTGAGAGGATCATATGGTTCTTGTCCATTCTTTTATTAGTGTGGTATATCACACTGATTGATTTACAGATGTTGAACCACCCCTGTACCCTAGGAATAAATCCCCCTTGGTAAGTTGAATTTCTAGACATTAACAATGAAGCAGCAGAAAGAGAAATCAAGGAATCAATCTCATTGACAATTGCACCAAAAGCCCTAAGATACCTAGGAATAAACATAACCAAATAGGTAAAAGACCTGTACTCTGAAAACTCAAGAACACTTATGAAAGAAATTGAGGAAAACACAAATAAATGGAAAACATTCCATGCTCATGGATTGAAAGAACAAATGTTAAACTGTCTATGCTACCCAAAACAATCTACACATTCAATGCAATCCCTATCAAAATACCATCAGCATTTTTCACAGAGCTCAAAAAAAAATCCTAAAATTTGCATGGAACACAAAAAGACCCCGAATCACCAAAGGAATGTTAGAAAAGAAAACCAAAGCTGGAAGCATCATAATTCCAGACTTTAAGCTGTATTACAAATCTGTAGTCATCAAGAGATCAATGGAAAATAATAGAGAACCCAGAATTGTACCCACAACTATACAATCAACTAATCTTTGACAAAGCAGGAAAGAATACCCAATGAGAAAAAGTTAGGGTCTTCAGCAAATGGTGTTGGACAGCCACATGTAGGAGAATGAAGCTGGACCACTTTCTTACACTATACACAAAAATAAACTCAAAATGGATGAAAAACCTAAGTGTGAATTCATCAAAATCCTAGAGGAGAACACAGGCAGCAAGGTCTTTGACCTTGGCTGCAGCAACTTTTTGCTAGGCACATCTCCAAAGGCAAGAGAAACAAAAGCAAAGATGAACTATCCGGACTTCATCAAAATAAAAAGCTTTTGCATAGCAAAGGAAATAGTCAACAAAACTAAAAGGCAACCTCTGGAGTAGGAGATACTTACAAGTGACTTACCAGAAAAAGGACTAATATCCAAACTCTAAAGAACTTACCAAACTCAATGCCAAAAAAACAAAAAATCTGGTCAACAAATGGGCAGAAGACATGAACAGATGTTTCTCCAAAAAAGGCATACATATGACTAACAGACACATGGGGAAAAAAAATGGTCCACATCACTCATCATCAGGGAAATAAAAATCAAAACATCAAAACCACAATTAGATAGCACCTCACACCAATCAGAATGACTAAAATTAACAACTTAGGAAACGAGTTGTTGGCAAGGATGTGGAGAAAGGGGAACCCTCTTACACTGTTGATGGGAATGCAAACTGGTGCAACCACTCTGGAAAACAGCATGGAAGTTTCTCAAAAAGTTAAAAATAGAGCTACCCTGTGACCCAGAAATTGCACTACTAGGTATTTATCCAAAAAATATAAACATAGCGATCCATAGGGGCACATGTACCCCAGTGTTATAGCAGCAATGTCTATAATAGCCAAATATGGAAAGAGCTCAGATATTCATGAACAGACAAATGGATAAAGAAGATATTGAATGTACATATGTATGTGTGTGTGTATGTATACACACACATACATATGAACATATACACATACATAAAGCATGGAGTATTACCCATCAAAATCAATGACATCTTACCATTTGCAATAATGTGGATAGAACTAGAAGATATTATGTAAGTGAAATAAGTCAAAGACAAATATATGAGTAATTTAAGAAACAAAATAGATGAACATAGGGGAAGAGAAGGAAAAATAAAATGAAAACAGAGAGGGGGGCAAACCATAAGAGACTTTAACTCTAGGAAACAAACTGGAGGTTGCCGAAGGGGAGGTTGGTGGGGGGATGGAGTAACTAGGTGATGGACATTAAGGATGGCACTTGATATAAAGAGCACTGGGTGTTGTATGTAACTGATATGTCACTGAATTCTACCCCTGAAACTACTATTACAGTACATGTACACTAAATTAAATTTAAATAATTTTTAAAGTGTTGTTAATGGACATCCTTGTCTTGTTCCTGATCTTACAGGAAAAGCTCTCCATTTTCATCATTAAATATGATGTTAGCTGCAGGTTCTTCATGTGTGGCCTCTATTACATTGAAGTATTTTCCCTCTAAGCCCACTTTGTTGAGAGTTTTTATCAATGAGCAATATTGAATCTTGTCAGATATTCTTCCTGCATCTATTGAGAGGCTTACATAATTTTTACCCTGCATTTTATCAAAGTGAGGTATCACATGATTAATTTGCAGATATTGAGCAAAACTTATATCCCCCAGAATAAATCCCACTTGATCCTTTCAGTGTGTTGTTGAATGTGGTTTACTAATATTTTGTTGAGGATATTTACATGTATGTTCATCAAGCAATCAAGCATTCTAATCTGTAGTTTCCCTCGCAGTTTCTTTGGTTTTGGAACCAGGATAGTGTTGGCTTTATAGAATGTATTTGGAGGTTTTCTTTCCTCTTCTATATTTTGGAATAGTTTTAAGGAAAAAGGTATAACTCTTCTTTATGTTTTGTTTAAACATTTTACTTATTAGAGAGAGAGAGCATGAGCAGGGTGGAGGGACAGAGGAAGAGGGAGAAGTAGACTCCCTGTTGAGCAGGGAGCCTGATGTAGGGCTCTGAGGGCTCTGAGATCATGACCTGAGCCAAAGGCAGTCACTTAACTGACAGCCATCCAGCCAACCCTGTATAATTCTTCCTTGAATGTTTGGTAGAATTTACCTGTGAATCCATCTGTCCTGGACTTTTGCTTGCTGGTGGTTTTTTTTTTTTTTTTCTTAATTAAAAAATTTTTTTTTGTTTGTTTCAATTTCCTTACTATTATTGGTCTGTTCAGATTTTCTATTTTTTCTTGATTCAGTTTTGGAAGATTGAATATTTCTAGGAATTTATCCATTTATTTAGATGGTCCAATTTGCTGGCATACGATTTTTTATAGCTGTTCTTATAATCCTCTGTATTTCTGTGCTGAGGGTTTTTACTTATTCTCTTTCATTTCTGATTTTATTTACTTGGGTCCTCTTATTTTTCTTGATGAGGCTGGATAAAGGTCTAGCAATATTGTTTTTCTTTTTTTAAAAAAAAGCTTTTGGTCATTGATCTTTTCAGTGGTTTTAGCCTCTTTTATTTCTTTTTTGATCTTTAATATATTCTTTCTTCTATTAACTGTAGGCTCTATTTTTTATTCTTCTAGTTTATTTTAGCATAAAGTTAGATTATTTGAGATTTTTCTTGTTTTTCAAGGTAAACCACTATTGACAAATTTTCCTCTTAAAGCTGTTTTCACTACATGCCAAAGATTTGGGACACTGTGTTTTGTTTTCATTGTCTCCATGAATTTAATTTCCTCTTTAATTTCTTTATTGACACATTGGTTGTTTAGCAGTCATTTATCCTTCACATATTTATGTACTCCAGATTTTTAATTCTGATTGATTTCTACTTTTATACAATTATGCTTGGAAAAGATTCTTGATAAAATATCAGTTTTCTTAAACATATTGAGAAGTGTTTTGTGGCCTCATGTGTTCTATATCTTGAAGAATGTTTCACAAATGTTCATTTGCACTTGAAAAGCATGTATATTTTGTTTTGGATGAAATATTCTATATATATCTGTTTAGTTTATCTGGTCTAATGTGTCATTCAAAGATAGTGTTTCCTTATTGATTATGTGCCTGAATGATCTATCCATTGATGTAAGTGAGATGTTGAAGTATCCTATTATGGTATTGCTGTCAGTCCCTTTATGTTTCTTTATATTTGCTGTATGTATTACATGCTTCTCTGTTGAGTGCACAGATACTTGTTATATCTTCTTATTTTATTGATCCCTTTATCATTATGTAGTATGCTTCTTTGCCTCTTCCTACAGTTTTTGTTTGAAAGTCTATTTTGTCTGATATAAGAATTGCTACTCCAGCAATTTTTTGCTTACATTTGCATGAAATATCTTCTTCCATCCTTTCACTCTCAGTCTCTGTGGGTCTGTCTTTAGGTCTGACTTGGGTCTTTTGTAGGCAGCATATAAGTGGACCTTGATTTTTTTTTTTCCATTCCACTACCCTATGTCTTTTGATTGAAGCATTTAGTCCATTTACATTGAAAGGAATTATTAAGAGATATGTACTGATGGCTGTTTTGTTGTTTTGGGATTACTTTTGTAGCTCTTCTCTTTTCCTTTCTTCTCCTTTTGCTCTCTTCCCTTGTTATTAATGGCTTTAATGTCATGCTTGGCTTTCTTTTTTATTTTTATTTTTAAAAAGATTTTATTTATTTATTTTGATAGAGATCATGTAGACAGAGAGGCAAGCAGAGAGGGGGTGGGGGTGAAGCAGGCTCCCTGCCAAGCAGAGAGCCCGATGCAGGACTTGATCCCAGTACCCTGGGATCATGACCTGAACTGAAGTCAGAGGCCTTAACCCACTGAGCCACCCAGGTGCCCTCTTTATTAACTTTGTGTGTGTGTGTGTGTGTGTGTGTGTATCTATTACAGGTTTTGCTTTTTGGTTACCATGAGGTGTATATAAAACATTCTAAGTATATAACAGTCTATAGTAAGTTGATAGTCACTCAAGTTAAAACTCATTCTATGCACACCTGGGTGGCTCAGTCAGTTAAGCATATGACTCTTGATTTCAGCTCAGGTCATGATCTCAGTGTTGTAATCGAGCCCTGGGTTGGGCTCCCCACTGGGCATGGAGCCTGCTTAAGAATCTCTTTCTTCCTTTTCCTCTCTCTCCTTTCTTCCAAAACAAACAAACAAACAAAAACCCAACTCACTAAAAATATTCATTTTTACTCTCCGTATGTATATGTTTTATGTATATGTTATCATATTTAACTTTAAAAATTTTATGATCCCTCTTAACTCTTAGATGTAATCAATTTTATTACTTTTGTCTTTTAATCATCTTATTAACTTGTAAGTGATTACTTTGCCACATTTATTGTGCATTTGCTTTTACTAATGGGATTTTTTTCTTTTCATAATTTTTAACTTCTAATGTTTGTCTAGGAAACTCTTTATCTCTCTTTCAGTTCTGAATGATAACCTTGCTAGGTAGAATATTTTTGGTTGTAGCCCCCGCCCCCCCCCCCAACTAAGCACTTTCAATATATCCTGCCACTCCTTTCTGATATGCTAAGTTTCTGCTGAAATATCAGCTGATGGCCTGAGGGGTTTCCCCTTGTATGTAACTGGTTGCTTCTCCCTTGATGCTTTTAAACTTCTTATCTTCAGTCTTTTACATTTTAATTATTATATGTCTTGGTATGGACCTCCTTGAGTTAATCTTTTTTGGGACTCTATGCGATTCCTGAACCAGGCCCCATTGATACCAGGGAACAGGAACGGAACAGGAATGCAAACTAGCCTGTCCTCCTATTGCCTCCTCAAGTCTCCTTGTTGCTGAGTGAGTGTGGAAGTTCTGCAGCTCACTGGGCCTTGCTGACAGAAGGGGTAGTGAGAAAGTAGAATGATTAGTAGTCCTGAATTCCATAAACATGTTGAGTTTAGATAGAGTAGTTTGCCACTGAGCCCCAACAGATTCTAGATGTATCATGAAACCTAGTTGTGATCAGCACTGTCTCACCACACCTTGGTAATCTTCAAGTTGGCTGGATGAAGGTAAAGGCACAACCAGTTGCTGGACCCCACTGACACTATCTTGACACTATCTTGAAATTTGTGATTAGTACTGTCTCACCATACTTTGGTAATCTTCAACTTGGCTGGATAGAGGTAACGGCACACCCAGCTGCTGGACCCCACTGACATTATCTTGATTGGGGAACTAGAATATTTCCTGTTTTAGCTAAGCCAGGAATGAAAGATCAGATCCCTGTCACTACTGTCCAGCCAGGGCAATCAGCATCTCCTTTTTCTGGAAGAGGATGAAGATCAGCTGCTACTTGGCACCACCAGCTGGGAGAATCAGAGCATGCCAACTGCTTCCATGGTATGTAAGAGTGAGAAATGGGAATAAAATCTTAACTCCATCTGCTGAAATTTAGGGGTAGGGTGGTGGTAAGATTTTTCCATTTGTGTTGGCTACAGTAATAGTGTATTTGTAAAAAGGAATAAGCTTTCCTTGAAGCTTTTTTCACTCATTCCTCTTAGCAGTGTAGAGATGGAGCCTTCTGTAGTACCCTGTTCCAGATACTGTGTGGGAAGAGAACTTCAGAGCTCAATATCATGTTGTTCCTCAAGGCCTGCCAATCCTAATCTGCCCACCTATTTTCTTTCTAACTTTTAGAGCCTTTTTATGCTTGTTGTGTTACATCTAGCAATTTTAGTTTAAGGGAGGTCTGGGAGGAATGGGGTTACTCTGTCTGAAAGCAGGTAATTTTTATTTATTTATCATTTTTAATTGTGGTAGAAAACCATAAAATTTACCATCTTAACCATCATTAGTGTTCCGTTGTATAGTGTTACCTACCTTCACACTATTGTGCAACAGTTCTCTAGAACTCCAAGCAAAACTGAAACTCTACACCCACTGAGAGAAAAACTTATTATCCTCCCCCCTCCAGCCCCTGCCAACCACCATTCTACTTTTGTTTCTGTGAATTTGGCTCTTTTAGGTACCTCACATGGATGTAATCATATAGTATCTTTCTGTTACTGACTTATTTCAGACATTAGCACAATTTCCTCAAGGTATATCCATGCTGAGCATATGACATTATTTCCTTCTTTCTTGAGGTTGAATAATATTCCACTATATGTTTATACTGCTTATGCTTATCCATTACTCAGGCCATTTAAGTTGCTTCCACATCTTGGCTATTATAAATAATGCTGCAATAAACATGGGTTTGCAAATATTTCTTCAATATTTTGCTTTCAATTATTTTGGATATATATACTCAGAAGCAAGATTGCTGAATTTTATGGTAATTCTGTGTTTAATTTTTTTTGAGTGACCTTCATACTGTTTTCCATAGTAGCTGCATCATTTCAGACTAACCAACAATGTAGGGGTTTCAATTTCTCCTAAATCTTGCCTCCTTGACACACTTGGTGGTGGTGGTGGTGGTGGTGGTGGTTGTGGTTGTGGTGGTGTGTGTGCATGTGCATATTGGTAGTGCCTATCCATTGTTTTGCTTTATATTTCTCAAATAGTTACTGATACTAAGCATATTTTTATATGTTCTTGTCCACTTGTATATCTTATTTGGAGTAATGTCTATTCAAATCTTTTAAATTGGACTTTTTTTGTTGTTATTACTGAGTTTCAGGACTTCTATATGTATTTTGGATATTAACCTCTTAACAGATAGATTATTTACAAATAATATTTCCCATTCTTTAGGTTGTGTTTCCACTCTGTTGTTTCCTTTGATGTATAGAAGTTTTTAAGTTTCATATAGTTTCAATTGTCAATTTTATTTCTGTAGCCTATAAAGCAGAATCATTGAAATAATAGCCAAGATCAGTGTCATGAAGAATTTTCTCTATGTTGTCTTCTAGTAGTTTAGGTCTTAGATTTAGGTCTTTAATCCATTTTGACTTAATTTTTTGAATGTAGTATAAGGTAAGAGTCCAGTATTTTTCTTCTCTTATTTTTGCTTCTCTTTTTTCTTTTTCCTTTTCTTCTTTTTCCTTCCATTTCCTTCCTTTTTCCTCCCCCCATCCCTTTCCTCCCTTCATGATTTACTCTTGATAAGTTGTATGTTTCCAGGTATTTTATTTAATTCTTCTAGGTTATCCAATTTGTTTACATCAAATTATTAATAGTAGTCTCATAACCCTTTTTATTTCTGCAGCATCAGTTGTAATGTCTCTTTTTTCATTTGATTTTCTTTAAGTCTCTTCTCCTTTGTTCTTCATCTAACTAATAGTTTGCTATTTTTTGATATTAAAAATTTAATTTATCTATTTTTCTAATCTCTATTTTGTTTATTATCTTCATTTCCTTGCATTTGCTAACTTTGGTTTAGTTTGCTCTTTTTCTGTGTCCTTGAGGCAAGAAGTTAAATTGTTTGAGATCTTTCTTCTTTTTTAATATAGATATTTATTACTATAAACTTTCCTCCTAATACTGATTACACTGAATCTCAAATGTTTTGATCTATTATGTTCTTGTTTTTTCATTTGTCTCAAGATACTTTCTAACTTCCTTTGTGATTTCTCTTTTGGCCTGTTGATTATTTTATTTCCATGTATTTTCCAGTATTCCTTCTCCTTGTCATTGAAGATGTTTATTATTTCAATCATATATTTGTTAAGACTTTATTTTTGTAGCCTTACATGTGGTCTATCCTGGGGAATATTCCATGTGCATTTGAGAATGTATATTATGCTTTTATTACATGAAGTATTCTGTATATATCTGTTAGGTGTAATTTATCTGTCCTATTATTTATTTCCTCTGTTTTTGTTTTTTGAATTCCTCTTGTGTTTGTTTATTGCCTCCAGTATTGAAAGTGGGGTATAAAATTATCCTATTATTGTGTTGCTCTTTATTTCTCTCTTCAACTATTTCAAAGTTTACTTAATATATTTTGGAGTTCTAATGTTGTTAAGTGAATATATATTTGTAAAATTGTTTTATCTTCCCAGTGAATTGGCTCTATTTCCATTATATTTTCCTTATGTGTCTCTTGTGACAAATTATTTACCCAAGTTCATTTTGTCTGATATAAATATGGCCAAACCCTCTCATGTGGTTACCATTTACATGGAATATCTTTTTTCATTTTTTAATTTTCAGACTGTTTGTACCCTAGATATAAAGAGAATCTCTTATAGACAGCATATAGATGGGACTTGTTACTTTATCCATTCAGCCAACTTATGCCTTTTCCTTCAGGAGTTTAATCCACTTAAACTTGAATTAGTTACCGTTAAGGAAGAACTTTCTATTGTCATTTTGTTACAACAATTTTATCTATATCTTGTAGCCATTTTGTCTTTTTTTTTCTTACTAGTTTTCTTTGTGTTTTGCTAATTTTTTTGTTTTCTTTTTCTTCTTTCCCTCTTTTATTTGTTTTTGTAGTGGCATGCTCTGATTTATTTCTCATTCCCATTTGTATATCTTTGATAGGGATTTGTGGTTTCCATGGAGCTTATGTAAAATATCTTAGTTATAGCAAGTTATTTTAAGCTACTAACAACTTTAATTATGTACACAAACTCTTCTTTGTATCTTTACCCCCTTTGTTATTGATGTCAGAAATTATATTTTCTTATATTGTGTATTAACATTTTGTAGTTTTTTTGTTTTTATCTTAGAAATTCTGTACTAGACTTACAAGTGATTTACACACCAACATTGCAGTGCTGTAGGATTCTATATTTGTCTATATATTTAACTTGATCAGAGAATATATTTTGTATGTTTTCATGTTACTATCTAGTATCTTTTCCTTTAAATTTGCCTTTTGTTTTTGTTTTATAGAACAAGTGTAGTGCCAATGAACTTTTGTTTATTTGGGAAAGTCTTAATTTCTCTTGCATTTTTGAAGGACAGTTTTCCCTGACATAGTATTCTTGGTTAGAAGTTTTTTGTTGTTGTTGTTGTGTTTTGTTTTGCTTTTCCCTTTTCTTTTGGCAGTTGGAATATATCTTTCCATTCTCTTCTGATCTGCAGATTTTCTGCTGAGAAATCCAGTGATAGTCGTATGGGGGTTTGCTGGTACATGATAAATCATTTTTCTCTTGCTGCTCTCTAGATTTTGTCTTTGCCTGTGACTTTTGACAGTTTGATTAAAATGTTTCTCAGCATGGGTCTCTATGAAGTTTATTGAGATTCTTGAGCTTGTTTCTCTGTTTTCTTCCTCTTTTGGAAGTTTTCAGCCATCATTTCTTTAAATGGGTTCTCTGGCCCTTTATATCTCTCTTGCTCGTCAGGATTCCCATAATAAGTATATTGATCTGCTTGTTATGTACCATAAGTCCCTTAGACCATTTTCATTTTTCTTTATTCTTTTTCATCTTCTAGCTAAATAATTGTAATACTTGTCTTCAAATTTGCTGATTCTTCTATCTGCTTGATCAAGCCTGCTGTCAAACCCCTTTAGTGATCATTTCAATCCCATTGTTATATTCTTCAGCTCCAGAATTTCTGCTTAGTTCTCCTTTATAGTTTCTGCCACTTTTTAAAAAAGATTTAATTTATTTGAGAGGGAGAGAACATGTGGGGGAGGGGCAGAGGGAGAGGGTGAGAGAGAATCTCAAGCCGACTCCTCACTGAGTGCAGGGTCCTTGATTGCACAGCCCTGAGATCATGACCTGAGTCAAAACCAAGAGTCAGACTCTTAACCAAATGAGCCACCCAGTTCCCCCAATAGTTTGTCTTTTTTTTTTTTTTAATACATTTTGTTCATACATAGTTTTCCTGACTTTGTGTAGTTGTCTGGTTGTCTGTGTTCCCTTAGTTCATTGAGTGGCTTTAAAATAGTTCTTTTGCGGGGCGCCTGGGTGGCTCAGTGGGTTAAAGCCTCTGCCTTCTGCTCAGGTCATGATCCCAGGGTCCTGGGATCGAGCCCCGCATCGGGCTTTCTGCTCAGCGGGAAGCCTGCTTCCTCCTCTCTCTCTCTGCCTGCTGCTCTGCCTACTTGTGATCTCTGTCTGTCAAATAAATAAAAATCTTTAAAAAATAAAAAAAAATAAAATAGTTCTTTTGCATTCTTTGGTAGGTAATTCATAGATTTTTTTAAAATATTGATTACTACAGATTTAGTATTTTCCTTTGATTGGACCATGCTTTTATTTCTTTGTATATCTTGTGATCTTAAGTTGACATTGGAGCACTTGAATAAATAACCATTTCTCTTAACCTTTAGGGTGTGAATTAGGTGCAGGGAAAGGCCATCAATCAGGTCAGTTGGGGATTCTTAGGACCTTTCAAACCTTGTCTGGGAATATATCTGCTCTTGACCTGTGTGAGTAATTTCCAGTTATAGCAGCTTACCCATTTCTTTTTCTTTCTTTCTTTCTTTCTTTTTTTTTTTTTTTAAGTTTACCCATTTCTTTAACAGATCCTGTAATCTCTTCTTTACCTCTGGTAGCTGTCTGTCATGTTTTAGTCTTTCTGGTGCTCTAATAAGTGGCTGTGTTTGCATTTGTTCTCAGAGGTCCCCAACCTGGTATCCAAATTATAACATAATTCTTTTCAGTGCTCTAAATTAAGTGAGAGAGAAACCAGTCTTTTACAAAGCCCCCTTAAAAAGCCAGAAAGTTAGATGCATATTCTACTCTTTTCTTTCCCTTCCAAAGAGAAGGCTGGAAATGGAGAATTTTATCTAATCACACCACACTACCAGAGATGGTGGGGGTACCTCGAGTGGGCAAATGCAATGGATTTTCCTGCCCATTTGATGTGACTCTTCTTGCATTTGTGCTCATTGTCCTCTCCCTGTGGTACTTCAATCCTTAATTGGTTTCTAAATGTCTAACAAAAGGAATTTTGTTATTAACATGTATCTCTGTGGGTAATGGGGGCCTAAGGTGTCCTTTTCTGCCATTTGGCTGACATCACTCAAAAACAGGTAATTTTCAAGTTAGAACAAAAATAAAAACAAAAAAACGCTGCTTTTTACTAAGGAGGTACATACAGTTGCACAAGAATCTCTTAGCTGAGAAGATTCAAAAGAGGAAAAAGGGCAAATGCTTGTACCAAAATGTCAGAATATCTTTATGTAAGACTGTTTGCTCCTCTAGGCTAGGTGCTTTGTTAAAACAGGTGGAAGGTCTTATTCATCTTTATGGTCATGGAGGCATTCATTCATTTCATGCTTCTAGTAATAAATACTCATTGAATGAATGTTAGTTATATTTGTTGCTAGGTATAAGTGCTAAGCAAGAAAAAGCTATTTCTCATCCTCATGGAATTTCTAATGTAGTGAAGCATAAAAAATATAAACAGACACCCTTAATCATTTTGATAAATATTCAGAAAGTATTAATTTCAGGGTGCTAAAGGGGAAAAGGTGATTATATTTGTTTCATACTGGCCTCAGCCTATTGATAGTGATATTACTGGCTAGAAATGCCTGGGGGCACTTACCTAGGCCTGGAAAGCTCCCCAGAGACATTTCCTATTTCAGAACCAGTGTTATGGCTGGACTGGCCCTTGTGATTCTTATTATAATTGCATGATACCCTCCACAATAACTAGGAAACTTCTGGGGGGTGAAAAAAGCTTATTACTAACAAGTCCTCGAGGGTACATGGCACACCTGGGACCACACAAGTTAACAGGGATAGCGGTGGTGAAGGAGAGAAAGAAAGAGCATACACAAATGGGAGAGAGAGGGCCTGAGGTTCTGTTTTTATTGGGGTTAAGGGTAAAATCATAGGGTTTTATGGGTTCACTCTTTATTGGTGAATTTAAAACATAAGAGCAGGAATTAAAGTGTAGGAAAGGAAAAACAAACAGCCAAATGGTCATTTATAAAAGTCAACCAGATACCCCTAAGAGAAAAGGAAACTTTCCTGAGGGAGGGAAGGTTTTGGGGAGTAAGGGGATGAGAGTGGAGTGGCCTGACTCTTCATGTAGCACTGTGGCTGGTAATCTGTTTATTTGAGATATTTGACTTTGAAGTAGATGCCTGAACAATCAAAAGCTCAAGTCAAGCACTTGCATTTAAAAAAAGAAAAAAAAAAAAAAGCCTTGGTGCTAATACTACAATCTCAAATAAGGTGACCTCACATTATAAATGCTTGATATCTTTGCAGAAGAGAATGGAAGGGATATTTATAACAATTGTACCAAAGGTGGTTGGCACTCCTATATAATGGTACTTCTTTATCCATGTTTTTTTTCTTTCTGTGGTTTCAGTAACCCACAATCAGTCACAGTCTAGAAATAGATGATCCTTATTTTGACATATCATCAGAAGGTCAATAGTAGTTCATGCTGCATCACAATTCCTACATCATTCACCCTATTTCATCTCCTCATATAGGCATTTTATCATCTCACATCACAAGAAGCATGAATAGCATACCATAAGATATTTTGAGAGAGATCATATTTAAATAACTTTTGTTATAGTATGTTATAATGGTTTTATTATTAGTTCATCTCCAACTAAGCATAATTTATAACTTAAACTTTATCATAGGTATGTAAATATGGTAAAAAAATATATATATATATATACCTAGGGTTTATTACTATCTATAGTTTCAGGTATCCACTGGGGGTCCTGGAACATTTTCCCCATGAATGAGGTGGTAGGCTATTATAAAATAATCTAATGTAGCTAAAATACTGTGTGAATATGCCAAGCCCCAAGAAAAGCAACCAGCAAAAATTAATACTTATTCTAATTTTCTTATTAGAGGGAGTTCTCTACTTTGATTCCCAGATCCTCAAATTTTCATCCTTTTTGAGTGAGCTATTACCCAACTAGACATTTTGACATTAGAACAGAACTAGAATTTGATCAATAGTGTGGTATCTGTGAGAATGTGCAATGGATGGCTTTAGGGGACAAGAGGTGGCCCACACTCCATTCATCATGTGCTTCCAGTTTCATATTCAAAAGCTCTCTTGCTTTAGTTCTGACATTTCAGGTGTGAAGAGCAGAGTCAGCAAGTACCCTCAGTGAATATTAAAAAATCATGGCTGAAGACTCTCAGGAGGAGATGTGGAAGCAAAAGGCATGTAGTGAGAAGAAAATGGATAAGTAGTCTTAGGAAAGGGAAAGGGAAGAACATCCAGCATTCTGATATGGATAACAGGGTCTGGGGACATTTTGGCTTTTTCTGGTACAGAAAGAAATCCATTCTTTGTTTCTCAGTCTTTTCCCAAATGTCTTCAAAAACGAATGAAATGATAGAAATGTATTCTTCTTAAAATATAATGTAGACATTATTTGGATAGTCCTACTTTTTAAAGAGATTTCTTCTCTGATTGTGAAAGAATGTGTTTATAAAACTCAGAGGAAAGAACTAGAAAGATCAGAGTACAGTGGAGCTTGCAAGCTATTTTTCCACCTCTTTCAACATC
Organism: Taxidea taxus jeffersonii; assembly: GCA_003697995.1. NCBI lineage: Eukaryota > Metazoa > Chordata > Mammalia > Carnivora > Mustelidae > Taxidea > Taxidea taxus. The sequence continues at coordinate 9,483 of RCUC01155629.1, read as the reverse complement.
CCTTTCAACTTTTGGGACCCCACTTATCCATATTATGTTGGATAGTTTCAAACCTTATCCATCTTATTGTGTCAGATAGTTTCAAACCATCGACCTATGTCCCTTAAAGCATTAGTGCCAAATGCTTTAGAATATGGACCCTAAATGGAAGACAAATGAGCTGTATGGGCTTAAAGGGATGATCCTTTAATAGTGACATTTCTTGCAATGAGGCAGGTGATGAAAGTGATAGAAGACCACTTTGGGTGTGAGGGTGATTTTCCAAGTCATCTTGAATTCTGGCATTTTAGCACCCATCAACTATACTATTGGATCATTTGAGGATTTTTCTATAAAAGTTGAGAGGAAGAGTTGGTGGACTCTAAATTCCAATTGTATGAACCCTGAAGAAAGCCTTCACTTAAGGGGTCTGCATACATGCTAAGTTCTAGGAATTTAACCAACACTTAAAGCCCTGCTAAAAAAAAGATGCAATCTTTTTGTTCAAATTAGTATCCCACATTGATATATTTATAAGTATGTGACATTGTACCTGCTATCATAAATCTTACCATCCTCTGAATCCTACCTATCCCCCAAGACTCAGACCTAGATATATGCCTCCCTTACAGCTTCCTTGATCATCCCATCCTTCAGATATGTTTCCATTCATATACTACATGTATTTCTATTTACAGAAATTTGGCACTTAGAACATGTGCTTTCAAATGTCTGTTTTCACAAGAATGTACTTTGTTGCTTCATCTAAAGTTTATGCCCATGGAAAGCAAAAACCATCTTTTATAGCATCTTCTGTTCTTGCATTTATTGATGTATTGGTCCAGTGGTTCTCCACTTGGCCTGCTTATGTTCAGTCCAATTTTACACAAATACAGTGATCATCTACTATGTGTTAAAGCATGGAATTTCAGAGATGGTTGAAATAACATCCCTGTCCTCATGAAGACAGATGGCTGGTCAAGAAATAAGCAAGAGGGGCGCCTGGGTGGCTCAGTGGGTTAAAGCTGCTGCCTTCAGCTCAGGTCATGATCCCGGGGTCCTGGGATCGAGCCCCGCATCGGGCTCTCTGTTCGGCGGGGAGCCTGCTTCCCTTCCTCTCTCTCTCTGCCTGTCTCTCTGCCTGCTTGTGATCTCCGTCAAATAAATAAATAAAATCTTTAAAAAAAAAAAAAAAAAGAAATAAGCAAGAGCTCTGTTACTATTAGCCAAATCCTGTCCAACAATACACATGAGATTGTGAGGCCTTTGAGATCAAAAACTGTGCTTATTTATGTTTGTGACTTCACTATGTAACACAGTGAACCCCTGACTTTAGGGCACCAGACTAATACATACAATGGCTCATATGACCTTTCTACTCTAAATAGACATTCATGTTTATTGCAGTGCAACAGAACTATTGGCCATCTCCACTCCACAGGTAGCCTGCTCTTATAAGCAAATGACAACAGTTTCTGGCTAGCTGCTACACTCACATTATCAGCCAATCACATTGATTTTAGATCTGAAATCTGTGCCCAAATGTCACCATCTCTCTTGCCACACTTAAAGCCAGCAAGTGTCTCTCTATAATTACTGCAACCCCCTCCTAATTCACTTGCCTGCATCCACATTCAACTGTTTCATTTTGTCCACACATAGCTTATTTCCAACTCAGGTTCTTGGCTTTGCTGTTACCCTTACCTCAAATTTTCTTCTTGAGGGAGAATGTTGTCTTGTTTACCACGAAATCCCTAACATATAGGATATTTCCTTGTACAAAACAAGAACTCAATACTTATTAAAAGATTGGACAAAATTTTGGTGAGTTTTTGTTGAATATATATAGAAATGAATGAATGATATGAGCACCTACTCTTTGTGTGGCCAGGAGCTGAAATAGTCTCTAACCTCAAAAAGATTATAGCTTAAATGTATTTGATGATATGGGCTATCTGTATTAATGAATAAGTAAACCTATGGTAGGCATTAAATGGGTGATTGAAATAATATGTCCTGGGTGAGCTCAGGTAACCAATGGCAGGCAACCACAATAGTTAAGTAGTGGTTTTCATCTTCAATACCTGTCTTTGTGTTAATAGAAGTTTGCTCTTAGCCAGATGAGGTCTCCTTTAGCTCTATAGTGTTGGAAAAGTTCCCAAGTGAGCAAGCATCAATTTCATGATTTTTCTGATCTTAGATCAGTAATTTCCTAGAAGCTGCAATAAGCTGAAAAGAGGACTGGATTTGCTTCCCTGCCCTCAAGTCTTGTTCTCTTTTAATCTTTTTCTGGATCTTATATTTTTATTTCCATTTGAAAATTGGGACATAATAGCAACTACTCTAGGGTTGTTATTTGGCTTTAGGGAAGTAATTTACACAAATAATTAAGACGGAGTCTGATACATACTAAGTCCTCGTAAATAATAATATAATGATAATGATGAATTAAATGTATTAAATGAGGTATTAAAGCCTTTTGTAATATGTGGAGGTTTTTTTTTTTAATGAATATAAAATAGACTTGGAAATAGACTGTCTTGCTTCTGGCATAGAGTTTAGATCCCTTCTATATCTTACATAATCTTAACTGTTTTCACCAGGCATATAGCAGGTACTTATTAAAACATTCTGTGAAAAATTATGTTCAGAGTCAGAAGAGAGGGAGGAGAGAGAGAGAAATTCAAGAAAATGTTCTTTTTTTAGTGAACAATAAGGAACATTATATTGAAATTGTCCAGATTATAACTAATTTGGGGAGGTTGAATATTCCTTATAGTAATTAAAGTAGTGGTGATATTGTCTGTAAAGGATAGAATTCAAATCCCAAATTTTTATAGAAATGTCTAAATTTTATTCATGGTCCTCTTTAACATACAAATATAAGGAATAGGTTAACATTCTCAGTCAAACATTAGGAAAGAAGGTGTCATCTTGTTTTCATTACTTTAACCAGGTTCATTATAAGTGCCCAATAAATCTTTTAAATAAATGAATAAATATGTTCAGGAATGATCTGTAACAAGTTTTTTGTGATCTCAAAGACATATGTGTAGTTGGTTGCTGAGTCTTTTAGTCTTCTGTGACTGAGGCCATTTGTCATGATTGATGTCCTTTAGGCACTGGCCTCTTCAACTTTTTTAAATTTTTAATATTTAAATTTTTTATTGAAGCATAGTTGACACACATGTTAAATTAGTTCCAGGTGTACAGCATGGTGATTTAACAATTCAATATCTTATGCTATGCCCACCACAAGTGTAGCTACCATCTGTCACCATACAACACTATTAAAATACCACTGACTGTATTTTCCATGATGTACATTTCATCCCATAACTATTCATCTAGAAGCCTGTATTTCTGACTCCCCTTTACCCATTTTCCCCATAGCCCCATTCCCTTCTCCTCTAGGAATGATTAGATCATTTTCTATATTTATAAATATATGTCTGCTTTTCATTTGTTTATTCATTTGTTTTAGATTCCACATATGAGTGAAATGGTACGATATTTGTCTTCCTCTTAATTTTTTCACTTAGCATAATACCCTCTAGTTCCATCCATATTGTCACATAAAGTAAGATCTCAATCTTTTTTATGGTTGAATAATATTCCATTGCACACATCTATACACACATGACATCTTTATTCTATTGATGTATCCTTGTGTTGCTTCCATATCTTGGCTAAATAAATAGTGCTGTAATTTTTAACATAGAGGAGTATATATCATTTCAAATTATTGTTTTTGTTTTCTTTGGGTAAGTATCCAGTAGTGGAATTACTGGATCATACGGCATTTCAATTTTTAATTTTTTAAAGGAGTCTCCAGGGGCGCCTGGGTGGCTCAATGGGTTAAAGCCTCTGCCTTTGGCTCAGTTCATGATCTCAGGGTCCTGGGATCGAGTCCCCACATTGGGCTCTCTGCTCGACAGGGAGCCTGCCTCCCTTCTTCTCTCTCTGCCTGCCTCTCTGCCTACTTGTGATCTCTGTCTGTCAAACAAATAAATCTCTAAAAAAAAAAAAAAAAAAAAAAAAAAAAAAAAAAAAAGAGTCTCCATACTATTTACTAGTGCTGAACCAATTTACATTCCTACCAACTGTGCATAAGGGTTTGTTTTTTTTTCCTCTACATCTTCAAAAATGCTTATCATGTCTTGTCTTTTTGGTTCTAGTCATGCTGACAGTTGTAATAACATTTCATTGTGGTTTTTATCTATATGTCTTCTTTCAAAAGATACCTGTTTAGATCCTCTGTTTATTTTTAATTGAATTACTCTTTTTCATGTTGAGTTGTATAAGTTCTTTATATATTTTGGATACCAAGCCCTTATTAGATACATCATTTGAAAATAACTTCTCCTAGTCAGTAGGTTGCCTTTTAATTTTGTTGATTGTTTCTTTCACTGTGCAGAAGCTTTTTATTTATTTGTGTGTGTGTGTGTAGGCTTTATAGTTTATTTTTACTTTTGTTTCTCTTGCCTGAAGAATCATATCTAGAAATATGTTGCTAAGATCAATGTCAGTTTTCTTCTAGGATTTTTATGGTTTTGGATCTTACATTTAGATCTTCCATCCATTTTAGGTTTATTTTTGTGTATGGTGTAAGAAAATGGTCCAGTTTCATTCTTCTGCATATGACAGTCCAGTTTTCCCAGAACCATTTCCAAAAGGACTTTTTCCCCATTGTATATTCTTGTCTCCTTTATTGCAGATTGACCATGTAAGCATGGGCTATTCTTGGGTTTTCTATTCTCTTCTATTGATATGTGTCTATTCTTGTGCCAATACCATATTGGTTTGATTACTACAGCTTTGTATTATATCTTGAAATCTGGGACAGTGATACCTGTAGTGCTGCTCTCCTTTCACAACACTGATTTGGCTATTCAGCCTTTGAGGTTCCATACAAATTTTAGAATTATTTGTTCTTGTTCTGTGAAAAATGCTTTTAGTATTTTGGCAGGGAATTGCACTGCATCTGTAGGTTGTTTTGGGTACTGTGGCATTTTAACATTATTTCTTCCAATCAATGAATATGGAATATCTTTCATTATTTCCTTCCTCTTCAATTCATTCATCAGTGTTGTTTTGTTTTCAGAGTACAAGATTTTCACCTCCTCAGTTAAGGTTATTCCTAGGTATTTTGTTCCTTTTGATATAATTGTAAATGGAATTGTTTTCTTGATTTCTTTTTCTGCTACTTCACTGTTTATGTATAGAAACTCAAACTATTTCTGTGCATTAATTCTGTATCCTACAACTTTACTGAATTTATTTATTTCTTCTAGTAGTTTTTTTGTGTAGGCTTTAGGGTTTTCTATGTATAGCATCCTGCCGTCTGCAAATACTGACAGTTTAATTTCTTCCTTACCAACTAGGATGTCTTTTATTTCTTTTTGTTTTCTGATTGCTATGATTAGGACTTCCAGTACTATGTTGAATAAGGGTGGTCAGAGTGGACATCCTTGTATTGTTCATGATCTTAAACTCATTTTTTTCACATTGTGTGTGATGTTTTAGCTGTGGCTTTATGATACAGGCACATGATGTTTTAGCTGTGGCTTTATGAGGCATGCTCTTTATCATATTGAGGAATGTTCCCTCTATATCCACTTTGTTGAGAGTTTTTATCACGAATGATGCTGAATTTTGTCAAGTGCTTTTTCGGCATCTATTGTGATGATCATGTAACTTTCATCCTTCCTTTTGTTAATGTGATTTATCACATTGTTGTATGAATACTGAATCATCCTTGTGTCACCAAAAGGAATCACACTTGTTTGTGATGAATAATCCTTTAAATATCTGTTAGTGATAATGTTGGATGTGGTTTGCTAATATTTTGTTCAAGAACTTTGTATCATGTTAGGGATACTTGCCTGTGTTTTTTTGTTTGTTTGTTTTTTATTCTGGTTTTGGTATCAGGGTAATGCTGGCCTCACAAAATGTATTTGGAAGGTTTTCTCTCTCTCTCTCTCTCTCTCTCTCTTTTGGAAAGTTTGGAGAAATTAGGTATTAACTCTTTAATTATTTGGTAGAATTTACCTCTGAATCTATCTGGTCTTGACTTTTCTTGTTAGGAGTTTTTAAAAATTACACATTCACTTTCATTACAAGCAATTGGTGTGTTCAGATTTTATATTTCAAATTCAGATTTAGAAGATTATATGTTTCTAGGAATTTATCCATTTCTTCTAGGTTGACCAATTTGTTGTAATTTTTTTAATAGTATTCTCTTATTATCCTTTATATTTCTATGGTGTTGGTTTATACTCCTTTGCTTTAATTTATAATTTTATTTATTTATGTCTTCTCTTTTTTTTATTGATGAGTTGCCTAAAGTCTTATCAGTTTTGTTCATCGTTTCAAAGAACCCCACTCTTTTTCATCGATCTTTTTTCTTTTCTTTTTTACTCATGTTTTTTCTAATTTTTATTATTTCCTTTTTTTTTTTCTTTTTTTTTTTTAAGTTGGGCTTTGTTCTTCTTCTAGTTCTTTTGGGAGTAAGCTTAGATCATTTACTTGAGTTTTCCTGGTTTTTTGTTTGCTTTGTTTTGTTTTGAGGTGTGAATTTTATCACTATGAATTTCCTTCTTAGAACTGCTTTCACTGTGTCCCAAATATTTTAAACTGTTTTGTTTTTATTTTCATTGTCTTCATGTATTTTTTGATTACCTCCTTCATCTTCATTGACTCATTCCCAGTTTAGTAGCATGTTGCTTAGCTTCCAGATATTTGTTTTGTTTTGTATTTGCCCCAGTCTTTTTTTCTTGTGATTGATTTCTATTTTTATACTGTTATTTTCAGAAAAAATGCATGATATGATTTCAGTCTTCTTAAATGTATTTGAGACTTGTTTTGCGCCCTAAAATAAAAATTCTCTATCCTAGATAATGTTCCATGTGTTAATACACATTGAAAAGAATATGTATTCTGTTTTGGAAAATGTTCTGTGTATGCCTATTTAGTCTATCTGATCTAATGTGTCATCAAAGACTTACTAAATTTCTACTTGAATCCATTGGTGTAAACAGAAGGTTAAAGTTCCCTACTATTTTTGTATAACTGTCAATTTCTCCCTTTATGCCAGTTAATGCTTGCTTTATGTATTTAGATGCTCCAATATTAGGTTCATAGATATTTATAATTATTAAATTCTCTTGTCAGATTGACCCTTTTGTCATTATGTAATGCTTCTTTTCTTTATCTCTTGTTATAGTCTTTGTTTTAAAGTATTTTTTCTGATGTAGGTATTACTACCTGGCTTTTTTCCTTTCTTCTTTTCTTTTCTTCTTTCTTTCCCTCCTCCTCCTCCTCTTTCTCTTCCTCCTTCTCCCTCCCTCCTCTTCCTTCCTCCCCTTCCTCTCCCTCCTCCTCACCCTCCCTCCTCCTCCCCTTCTGTCCTTCTCCCCCTCCCTCCTCCTCCCCTTCTGTCCTTCTCCCCCTCCCTCCTCCTTCCCTTCTCTCCTCCTCTCTTTCTCTCCTTCTCCCCCTCCCTCTCCACCCCTTCCTCCTCCTCTTCCCCCTTCCTCCTGCTCTTCCTCCTTTTTCACTTCTATTTGCATGGTATATATTTTTCCATCTCTTCACTTTCAGTCTATGTGTCTTTATGTCTGAAATACTCTTTCATAGGCAGTATATAGATGAGTCTTTTGTTATTTTTATCCAATTCACTACCCTGGGTCTTTTGATTGGGATATTTTGTCCATTTACAATTAAAGATAAATATGTGCTTATTCTCATTTTGTTGCTGTCTGGTTGTTTTATAGTTCTTCTTTCATCCTTCATTTGCTTCTTTTGTGATTGTTGACTTTCTATGGTGTTACTTTTTGGCTCTCTTTCTCTTTATTTCTTGTGTATCTGTTGTAGATTTGGGTTTGTGGTTACCATGAGGTCATATATAGTATTCTGAGAATATATAAGTCTATATTAATTTGATGGTTATTTAAATCAAACACATTCTGAAAGAACTCGTTTAGTACTTCCTCCACACACACACACACACTATATATATAGTCATATTTTACTTATTTTTATTCATAACTTTTTCTAATTATGACCTTTTCTTTTCCACTTAATGATTTCTTTTCTTTTCTTTTTTTTTAAAAGATTCCATCCATTTATTTGACAGAGATCACAGGTAGGCAGAGAGGTGGGGGGGGGGAGAACAGGCTCCCCACTGAGCAGAAAGCCCAATATGGGGACTTGATGCCAGGACCCTAGGATCATGACCTGAGCCGAGGCAGAGGCTTTAATGCACTGAGCCATCCAGGCATCCCTCACTTAATGATTTATTATAAGCCTGGTTTAGTGTTGATGAGCTCCTTTAACACTTGTTTGTCTGGAGCACTCTTATTTCTCCTTTAAATCTGAATTATAATCTTGCAAGGTAGAGTATTCTTTCTTTTTTTTTTTTTTAGATTTATTAATTTATTTTAGAGGGGGGAGGGGTAGGAAAGGAAGAGAGAGAGAATCTCAAGCAGACTCCCTACTGATCATGCAGCCTGATGCAAGTCTTGATCTCACAACCTGAGCTGAAATCAAGAGTCAGATGCTTAACCAACTAAACTACTCAGGTGCCCCTCCAGGTACATAATTCTTAATTGTAGGTTTTTTTCTGTCTTTCTTTCAGCTCTTTGAATATATTACAGCACTCCATTTTGTCCAGAAAAGTTTCTGCTGAAAACTCAGCTGATAGCCTTATAAGGTTTCATGTGTGCACTTTTTCCTCCTCTTTTGCTTCTGTTAAAATTCTTTATTTTTAAACTTTGTTGTTTTAATTATTATGTGTTTTCATATGGATATCCTTGGATTAATTTTGTTTGAAACTCTGATTCTTAAAACCAGATATCTATTTCTTTCCCTAGTTTATGGATTATTTTCAACTGTTACTTCTTTAAGTTGTCTGCTCCTTTTGCTTTTATTCTGAGACCCATCTGATGTAAACTTTTGTTTGTTTGATGTTGTCCAACAGTTCCCTTTACCTATTCTCATTGAAAAAAATTTTTTTTTCTGTTCATCTGGGTGTTTTCCATTAGTCTGTCTTCCACATCACTGATCCATTCTTCTGCATACTCCAAGGTACTACTGATACCCTCTAGTGTATTTTTCATTTCAGTTATTTTATTCCTCAACTATGATTGGTTCTTTTTACATTTTCTCTTTGTTGAACTTCTCACAGAATTCTTCCACTCTTTTCTCCAGTCTGGTAAACATCTTTGTGATAATTACCTTAACTCTTTATGAGGTATACTGCATATCTACATCTTATTTAATTCTCTTTTTTAAGGCTTTGTCTTGTTCTTTTATTTGGAGCATATTTTCTGTCTCTGCATTTTGCTTGAGTTTCTGTACTTATTTCCATAAAGTAGGCAGAATAACTACTTCTCCTAAACTTTTTTTTAATTTTTATTTTTTTTAAATTTAAGCTTTATTTAAACATATAATGTAACCCCACCACCCTCTCCCAACCCCTCTTCCCCCCACCCCCCTCAGTTT